>JABAYD010008741.1:0-20612 GCA_014822095.1 Diplotaxis tenuifolia
ATTCGATCCCTAAGTACTACAACTGAACCTCTTATCTGAGAGAGTAATTCACTCCTTAGGGTAATTTGAGTGATATCACCCGCTCTTTTACCGGAGCAACAATGCAGAGAACACTGGAAACCATATGCAGAATAATCCACAGCAAGGCGCTCAGCAGCAGAGAGGCTTCCCTGCACAATTCCAAGGCAAAGCTTTCGTTTTCAACCAATCTCAGAACCAGTCCAGTTTCAAGGCCTGAACCAAAATCAGAACCAGCAGAGCAACCTGCAGACTGCACCATCCAATTCAGGTGGTGCGCATAGCGATATGAAGGTTTTGGGGAACATGATGCAACAACTACTCCAGATCCAACATGTACATGTTAAGGCATTGAACCAGGCTACTGCTGACATCAATACAAGGATGGACAACATGTTCACCGTGCTCAACACGAAGTATGATACAGTTAGCATCCATATGCACCATATCGACATTGTTCTCGCGCAGACAGCTGATAGTGTCAAGAGACAACAGGGGACGCTTCCTGGAAAAACATATAGGAATCCGAGGGACTGTAATGCAGTGGAACTGAGGAGTGGTAAGAAACTAAATGATGTGATATCAAAACGATTTACTGCTTTAGAGAAAGGCAAGCAGAAGGAGTCAGAGCAACCTGCTGAGGATGCTCTAGAAACAGAAAAAAATTCAGAACAACCTGCTGAGGTTGTTCCATCCGCTCCGAAGCAAGCTGAGACTGCTCCCGCACGGATCTACACACCAAAAGTTCCATACCCTGTTCCAGCTAAGAAATCGCGCAAGGATCGTGAGGAGATGAAGTGTAAGTCGATGCTTGAGGATATTACACTCAAGATATCCCTGATTGATGCGATTCAGATGATTCCGTCCATGCGCAGCTTGATGAAAGGTTTGATCTCCGGAAAAATCTTAGAGGAAAGCGATATAATGCTGGTATCTAAGGAGTGCAGTGCCTTGCTTCAAAAAAAACTGATCAAGACGCTGGAAGATCCAGGGAAGTTTGCTCTCTCAGTTTAGATAGGGAGCACACTCTTCCCATGCTCCCTTATCCTTAAGGACTTACAGGTCCAAATCGGCAACACCATTGTTCAAGCCGATTTTGTGGAGCTCGAACTCAATGACGAACCAAAAGATCCACTCAACTTGGGTAGACCTTTCCTGTGTACAGCCGGAGCGATCATCGATGTCAGGAACGGGACGATTGATCTCCAGCTAGGAGACATTGTCATGAAGTTTGAGATGGATAAATTACTCAAGAAACCTATGATGGATGGACAGACTTTCCATGTGGACAGAGACGATGATGTGATGGAACCTAAGGAAGGAATAATTTCGGAGATCTTTTCCGATGACCCACTTGAAGTAGCTCTGACTAGAGTTGGGACAGAGCATACAACGTAGAACATATATGCTGATGGGTATGCCAAGATGCTGGATTCTAGTAAGATCATGGAGAAGATGACCCTGCTCCGGCGAACCTGTACCACGACTCATGGAGCGTGCTGAAAGCTCCGAAGGTAGAACTAAATCCCTACCAGCAGGGCTCAGGTATGCTTTCTTAGGGCCTAATTCTACATACATTGTTTTTGTTAACTCCAAACTTAATAATGTAGAACTCGCCCTGCTCTTGTGTGAACTTAGAAAATATCATAAAGCATTAGGATATTCTCTAGCTGACATTCCTGGCATTTCACCTAATTTATGCATGCATAGAATACATCTAGAAGATGAATCGATGACTTCTGTAGAGCATCAGAGGAGGTTAAACCCGAATCTAAAAGATATTGTCAAGAAAGAGATAATGAAACTTCTAGAAGCTGGTGTGATCTATGAAATTTCTGATAGTAAATGAGTTAGTCATGTTCATGTAGTTCCTAAGAAAGGTGGCATTACTGTAATCACTAATGAGAAGAAAGAATTAATACCTACTAGGACTGTAACTGGCCATCGCATGTGCATAGATTTCCGCAAGTTAAATGTTGCGACTCGCAAGGATCACTTTCCACTTTCATTTATTGATCAAATGCTTGAGAGATTGGATAACCACCCATACTACTACTTTTTAGATGGTTATTCAGGTTTCTTTCAGATTCCCATCCATCCAGATGATCAGGAGAAGACGACATTCACTTGCCCATACCGCACCTACGCATATAGGAGGATGCCATTCCGTTTGTACAATGCTCCCGCGACGTTCCAACGTTGCACGATGTCGATTTTTACTGATTTGATTGAGGAAATAATGGAAGTTTTTGTGGATGATTTCATTGTCTATGGAAACTCTTTTTCTGCGTATTTGTCTAATTTGTGCAGGGTGTTGCAGCAGTGTGAAGAAAAGCACCTTGTTCTGAACTGGGAGAAGTGCCACTTCATGGTGCGTGATGGCATTGTTCTCGGACATAAAATATCAGAGAAAGGAATCGAGGTGGACAAGGCTAAGATCGACGTGATGATGAGCTTACATCCACCTACATCATGCAAGGGCATCCGAAGTTTCTTGGGACACGTAGGCTTCTATAGACAATCATCAAGGATTTCTCCAACATCGCAAGACCACTGACCAGGCTGCTGTGTAAAGAAAACTAGTTCAGCTTCGACAATGACTGTCTAGCGGCCTTCCATACGATCAAGGGAGCTCTCATCAGTACTTCAGTCGTCCAACCACAAGACTGGGATCTACCTTTTGACATCATGACAGACTCTAATGATTTTGCTGTGGGAGCAGTGCTGGGATAGCGCAAAGATAAGAAGCTCCATGGTATCTATTATGCGAGTAAGACGATGGATGAGGCACAGTGTCGATATGCTACCACTAAAAAAGAGATACTCGTGATTGTATTTGCTTTCGAGAAGTTCAAGTCTTATCAAAGTCATAGTGCATACATACCATGCTGCTCTACGTCACCTCTTGACCAAAAAAGATGCTAAACCACTACTGCTAAGGTGGATTCTTCTACTCCAGGAATTTGACCTTGAAATTAGAGACATGAAAGGGATTGAGAATGGCGTCGCAATCACTTGTCCAGAATGCGAGTTGATGATGATACACCTTTAGACGCCATTCTACCAGAAGAACAGGTCTACGCGATCAGCATGTGCGGAGCAGGGGCACCTGTGCTCCACGGTGACTGCTCCAGCTTGACAACCCAATTCGTTGTGTGATTCAAAAGACCTATCCAAATTTGCCCTGGTTTGCTGAGATTGCTAATTATTTGGGAGCCAAAAAGGAACCATTGGACTTCACTAGTAATAAAAAGAGGAAGTTTTTGAGAGACGCACAACACTATTTCTGAGATGAACCATACTTGTATCGACATTGCAAGGATGGAGCTCTTAAGCGATGTGTGTCTGAGGCAGAGATTCCAGAGATCTTACACCACTGTCACGGATCCTCATACGCAGGCCACTTCGCCACCTTAAAAAACCTTTCAAAGATACTCCAAACTGGGTTTTGGTGGCCCACCATGTTCTGAGATGCTTATGCGTTTATTTCCAGATGAAACTATTACCAACGCCAAGGCAACATTATCCAAAGGAACGAGATGCCTAAGAACTTTATCTTATAAATTGAGGTGTTCGATTGTTGGGGCATCGACTTCATGACACCTTTTCCCCCCTCCTACAAGAACGAACATATCTTAGTTGCAGTGGATTATGACTCCAAATGGGTTGAGGCACTGGCCAGTCCTACCAATGAACTCGAGTTGTGGTGAAGATGTTCAAGTCAATTATCTTTCCACGATTTGAAATACCACAAGTTGTCATCAGTGATGGAGGAAGCCACTTCATAAATAAGGTTTTTGAAGGTTTGTTGCAAAAGAATGGAGTAAAACAAAAGGTGTCAACCGCCTACCATCCTCATACCAGTGGTCAGGTTGAGATATCAAACAGGGAGATCAAGAGCATCCTGCAAAAGACAGTGAACAGCACGTGCAAAGATTGGTCGATCAAGCTGGATGACTCTCTCTGGGCATATGGAACAGCCTACAAGACACCTATCGGCACTACTCCCTACAACCTGATCTATGGAAAAGCGTGTCACCTTCCTGTCGAGCTCGAACACAACCTGATCTATGGTAAAATGTGTCACCTTCCTGTCAACAGAGAGGCGCTCTATTCAGCTCCATGAATTAGAAGAGATCAGAACTTGGCTTATGAGAGTTCTAAGATCTACAAGGAACGGACTAAGGCCTACCACGACAAGAGAATCATCAGTAGGAGCTTCCGTCCCAACGATCAGGTCTTGCTCTTTAACTTGAGACTGAAGCTGTGGAAAGTTGAGATCAAGGTGGTATGGACCTTTCACTATCAAAGAAGTTTGGCCATATGGAGCCATAGTGTTGCTGGACACGAAAGGAGAGGAGTTTATGGTGAATGGGTAACGTTTAAAGACATACCTTGCTGACACAATCATCTCTGAAGGGGAAGAGATTCCACTAAGCGATCCATCCTCTGCCAAATTGGATAACCAAGTCAAGCTAATGACTTTAACCAAGCGCTTGATGGGAGAAAACCCACTGGTAAGTGTAGATTACTTTTAGGATTTATTTTCAGTTTACTTTTGGTTTTGTTTTCCTGCGTTTCAGATTAAAAAAAAAAGAAAACAACCAAGAAAAATATGTTTTACGAACATAGCACAGTCAAGGAGCAACCATGCCTTGCTCTGTGTGACTGCTCTGCGCCAGCTAAGTCTCTCGGGTAAAAACAAATTAAAAAAAAACAAAAAAAAACAAAAAATATCTTTTTTATTTAAACCCTTGTCTTCCCCAACATCCATTCTTGAAATTTCCCCAAGGTTTTCATACAAACGACATATCTTTCTTCAGTTGTTTAGGCAGATCGACAAAGGTATCCCCTCCAATCGCTCATCTCTTTCTCGGCGATCTTACTCGCGGTTTAAGAACCGAAGTTCCTCACTTCTCTTAACTATCATAGATCAATTTTAGGTTGCTGGACTGTGAATTGAACACTCCTTTTGTTAGGATTGAAAAGAGAAGTAGGAATAAGAAACTTAGAAAATCGATATAGAGAAATAGGATCAGAACCTCGTTGAGTTGTGCTTGTGATAATATGATCTTGTTTTTATTTCTAGGTTGCTAGAAAAGACATGCAAACAATTCCTTAGTCGAAACGAATCAGTCGAAAGTTTGTATCTTTTCAAGCAACCACTTGAACTGCACTAATCTAACCTTTTGATTGTTTGTAGATGCCTCCTCGGACCAAGATGTCCGCACACGCCGCACCTTCGACAATGAGGATATTCCACTCACCTATCCTTGGCCTCACGATGAGGGGACGCGCATTGACATCAACGATCCCAAGATCCCGCCAATTTCACGAAAGATGGGACCGGTCTGACTCACGCTACTACAACGCGTTCCTTGATGTGGCTATTCAACCAACACGGTTCATCCACGCACACTCGATGCTCCAACTTGGGCTTCATGTTGACATTCTTATGGTAGTCCATTACATTGGTGTCGAGGAAGTATGCTACACAACACACATCTTGTATCCCGATCTCGTCCGTTAATGCCTCGCGTCCGCTCACATTACGTTCACTGATCCGGCCCACCCAAGCTTTGAAAATTCAAGTTTTTGCTTCTTCGCCAATGGCATAAAGCACACAATCTCCTTGGATGATTTCACCGGGGCTTACAACCTCGAAAACAAGCCTACCGACCTGAAGTTCCCAACGACTTTCGAACCAACCGAGCAAATGTGTAAGCTTTTAGCCTCTGGGGAATTCAAATCCCCCTCATCCAGTCAATCATGGATCCGGAATCTATCACTCCGCATAGCTGCTAAGGTATTGAGCACTCTTATCTTTTCAAAAGATAGCAAGGCGAAGGAGACAAACGGCGAGCTACATTTCCTCTATGCATGAATTAAAGATGAACTTCGTCTTGGAGCTCCTCAGATGCCCGCAACAGATGTTCCAAATAATCCAGGATTAATTTTTGCCAAGGCGTTTACAGAAAAAAGGGTGTGCGTGCTCAAGAGGGAAGGAACAAAGAGTTCAGAGCAATGTGGGAGTCTGCTCACTCCACTGTTCTAGTACTGCGACATTGATCTGTCCCAGTACGGGTCTAATGAAACCCCGGAGTACATTGATATCGCCTACCTCATTCAGTGACAGATTCTCCGAGACGAGCATACCTACTCTTTCCAGGATCCTAAAGGAAACATTATGTTTTGTGCTTTACCTCAGCCTACCATCACCAACATCACATCCATCGGCAACATCAGATTTCTACATGAGCTAGAGTTCCTATGCACCGATCCTCGTGCTGCCCGCCAGAGCAGCCTGATGACGATATGGAGGAGGTTGAGGACATCACACCGTAGACCTATAATCTAGACCCACTCCTCAATGATGCTGATGATGAAGTCGCAGCACAAGAACAGCAGTCTGATGCAAAGAATCATGCGCGCTCACATGAGACTGTCTCCAAACTCCATCTACCGGCTCGCGCAAGAAGGCGAATACTCCGCGCACACAGGCTGACGAGTCCGGAACATCATCCGCAGAAGAACGTTTAGGCAGGATAAGACGCTACGCCGGGCAGTCCGACAGTAAGGAAACCGAATGAGTATCACACGTCTTTTCACCCCTTTTCTCCATGGTGCTATCCATTGCTGCTTTGTATGATTTGGCTGACTCTGGACTTATTTTCACACCGGAAATGGTGTGAAGTAAGTCTGGGGGAGGCACTTGTGTGTTTTCAAACTCTATTTGCTTCTCTTTTTGTTTCTTGAGTCAGTCATGTGTCTGTTTTTGTTTCTTGAGTCAGTCCTAGGATCGAGTCAATAAAACTCATGTGGGAATGAGGACCTTATTTTGTGATGCTATCAAACCACCTTGTGCTTTAAGTTATCTTATTCAGTGACTTTAGAAGTGACAAAAGACCAACACTTGGATCTGGAACACCCTGACTTTATCTCACCTTGCTCTCCAGAAGATTTCTGCCTGTAGAGGTTACTCTGGAAAGACTCTAACTCCATCTAACTTGAACCTAATATGGACTTAAATCTTCTTTTTATGGGCATTAGATTAGGGAAACGAGATTACACTCATGACATCTTAAATCTTTCTATACATCTTGTTGATCCTGAGTGGCTCGGTCAGTTTTAGCTAGTTCATACCATGTACCTTAAAACCTTTGTTCCGCCCTCATGCATTATGTTCTGAAGTTTCATATGTTCAGATTTGTGCAAAAAATCTGGAGAGAAAAGGATCAACACAACTCTCACTCGTTTCTATCACGAAATACACTTCAAAGCAAGAGTGCACATGATCCGAGAAGAAGAGAGCAGCCAAGAGATGCTCTGAACAGAAAGGGTGAATGGAGAACTGAAATAATAAAAAAAACTCCAGGGGCACACCATGTGTAATTACCTCCTTCTCATCATCATCATCATCATCTTACGAACTCGATAGTTAAGCTTTATTCAAAAAAACAAAACAAAAAAACAAAAAAAAATTATTTAAGAGTTCTAATAGATGATGAGAAGGAGAAGAAAGAAAAAGATCTCAGTGCCCTAGTTGGTAAGAGGAACATAGGCTGAGATGGGAGAAAACAGTGTGAATAGAAAGGGTGATCTGGAGAATAGAGCAACATGTCAAGAACAAGAGATGCCTGCTCTACAGAGAAAAATGAGTGGGGTTTGTGGAGATCAAAGGATCCATCCACTCTTGCAGTTTTGTGCGATATCCTGCATCCTCTACAGAAAATGGTAACCCCTAAACACTTGTTAGCTCCACTAAAACACTTAAAAAGCCTTCCTCATACCTAGACCGTCTATCCTGAATAATGCATGTGACAAGAAGCTCACACTGATCTTAAATGGAGCCGATTTTGAACAGCAGTCAGTGGGGTTCTGGTAAATGTGTGTCGTCCTAGTATGTCTACATGTATGATTCAGAGATTCGTGGTTAAAATTATGGTTGCTGAAATAAGAGAGTTCCCACACTTTCAAACCTTTCCTACGGATCTGGGATCTTGTCATTGTTTGAGGACAAAAAAAGATCCAAGTCTGGGGGAATTGATATGTTGTGTTTTTGACACACTTTGTACGTGCTTTTTTTATCACATTCGTGCGTTTCGAGAGTCCACTTAGTTTGTTTTGAGTAATTTCAGGTCAATAACGAATTGAATCAGCGCAAGAGGAAACATGTGAAGAAAGGAGTTCAAAATGAGAGTTTTTTTCCAAACGGAGCATCCCTGCGGAGCACCCCAGTCATGATCCCGACTTTTATGGAAACTTTTGATAAGATTCGGGATTTACCCTAAAATCATATCTCTTCCTCCTTCGCAGGCACCACCTCTCTTCTTTTGTAAAAGACCTTGTCTATTTTATTTTTACGCTTCTGTTACCAAAAATACTTGTTGCACCTTTGGAGATTTCTAGCGATTTGTAAGGGCGGCGGTTTTTTCTTCTTCGTTTCTAGAGAAGAACTCCCTAACCCCATTTGTTACATTTAATAAATCAATGCATTATTCATTCATGTCTTGTGTATTTCTCTTTGCCATGATCGAGTAGTCGATTTGTTAGCCTAGGGTTTTAGGGTGTGACTTACGATCTGAACATAGATAAGCCCATCTTCTTGTCTTCGTTATTAACTGTTCTTAATGGTGGCACTGATCTGATCACTTAGAACTTGAATCTATGTTTACCTTTTATCATTAATCCTGAACTAGGTTTCTAGATTTGTCATTAACGAGCCTCGTATCCCTGATCAACGAGAGTAGATATTAGGGTATTAGGTGAGCATATTAGATCCGTGTTTAATGTTGTTGGCGACTCTTGATCCAAGCGATAGCTTAGGCGTGAAGGTTGCTCTGCAAAAAAGAGCAGCTCTGCGAGAATAGGCTGTACTGATCAAGCTGTGTGAACTCTAGACTGTTCTTCATCTTGCTTGAATAATTGTTTGGATCGTTTTGTTAACACCAGATTTATTGCCCTAGGTTGACATCCTTTTAAATCTTAATCTAAAACCTTTGCTCTATTTGATACTTGCTTTTACGATTTTACTCAAAGAACACCCTTTGGTTTTAGCTCGTAATTGCTCTTATAAGAATAAAGTGTAAATTTGGTCCTCTGGAATTGAATCACAAATACTACAACTATACTGATAGCTTGCAGTATAATAAGACACAATTTTAGTGTATCAAAGAACTTGATTTCAGAGATTTGGAAATCAAAATGGAAACAGGAACTTCAATGGTAATGGTCAGAGGAATACCTTCAACCAGAACTCACAATATCAGAAACCCTACAGCAACAACAGAGCAACGAGAAATTCCTATTACCAAAATCCGCCACAGCACAAAGATAGTAAGGTTGAAGCTTTGCTTGACCAAGTTATTGAGGGACATCAAAAGCTAACTGGAAATTTTTTTGGGAAGATAGATGCTCTATACACCAATCTGAACACCAAGGTTGAGACATTAGGAACTCAAGTGAAGAAGCTTGAAATAGATGTAGATCAGACTGGATAAGCTTTGAGAAGGCAAGAAGCCTTAAATAAAGAGGCAGGGAATGAAACAGGTAAACACCACGTCAATGTCATAGTAGATAATGATTTATGGCAAGTGGTGAAGCATGAGAAGCTGCAAGGAAACTGTTCTGAAGATGAACACTCATTTGATCTTGGCGAAACAACTTCGAATCGATCGACACAAACCCAGGTGCATCGATCGCCTATTTGCGAACTTGATCGATCGGCAGAGCCTCTTACATACCGAGTGCGACTACCACTTATCGACATATCCCGAATTAAAGCACTCAGGCCACCAACCAAACCATCACCTAACCCACCTGATACCAGCGATAATCCTTCAGATACTTCACAAGAACCTATGGAAGTTGATAAAGCTACCACAGCAAGAATAGTAAGAAAACGGAAAGAAAAGATTCCTAAACATCTGAAGAGGGAGCCTAGTAGAAAGGAGATAGATGGTTTTACTAAGAGAGTTCTCAAGATCCCAATGGACAGACCTTTTGAGGAGGTGTACATGACCCACAGATTGTGGATGTTCTTCAGAGAAACAAGGGAAACTTAGGAGGACAAGGGATCACCACACTTAAGAAGAAAAGGGATTATAGGAATTTGCAGTACCATGTCAGGTAAGAGGTATTGATTTCCCACATGCTTTATGTGACATAGGAGCATTAGTTAGTATCATTCCTAAGGTTATGGCAGACCAGCTGGGTCTGAAAGTAGATCCTTTAGAAGAATCATTCACATTCGTGGATTGTTCTCAAAGGAACTCAGGAGGTATCATCAAAGACCTTGAGGTGCTAATTGGTAAAACCATAGTTCACGTTGAGTTTCATGTCCTAGATATCAAGCTAAATTGGAATTAATCCCTCCTCCTTGGAAGAGCATTCATGGCCACCGTATGAGCAATTTGTGACATGAAAACAAATAGGTTATGCATAACTCTAGTTAATAAAAACGTTTATTATGACCTTGTTCGTGTTTCAAATAGCAGATCAACTTATTGGAGATTGGAGACAATCACATATGCATCGCAGCATGCCATTGTGGAGCTGAATACGAAACCGACTGAACGCGATTGGACGATACTCATACGCAATCATCGACTGACACAATTCACAAGGAGGCAACCAATTTGCAACCTGCCCATCGATCGACATGCATCACACGCGTGAAACCCTACCGGGTCACTGCTACCCTAGCTTTTCCCTTCAAACCGACAGATCTCGAGAAAATTTTTCCATAAGCTGGGCAGACAGTGGTTTCCACGAGAGTTTTGCTATTGACACTTCATCCACCTATGAAGGACATGAGGAAGTGCTTGATGAAGACTACAAAGAGGAACGTGCCATTGAGATTCATGCCATCCTTGAAGAGGATAGACTCATGGAGGGTTCATACATAATGTAAGCATCAGAATCGATCGACGGGACTACCACAATATCGATCGACACGCTACCTCAATCAGCAAAACGGACACGCCCATCGATCGATTTTCCATATGCCGCCGCGATCGACATTTGGGCAATAAAATACTTTAGAGGATTTGGAAATATTCCAATTCGTAAAAAGGCAAGAGAGTGGTATAAAGGGACCTTGCAGGTACAAGAATTATTCACACCAAAGAAGCAGACAATATGCAAAACCCTAGTACTATCTCGAGGCAGAGCAAGAGAGGAACAAGATACAATCTTCCTCATGAGTTCTGCAGAAGTGCAACAACTGCTCAACCAACAACCGGCGACGCTCAACCGCCGTCGATCAACGTAGAACTCGCCACGTCGATCGACCTAAACGCTAACCCTAACTCTCTATCTAAACAATACTATGTTGATCCAAGTTATCTTACTATAGATGAGTTTGGCGTTTTCAAGGATCTACAAGGTCATGTACGAGCCATGGATGGAAGGTTTATCCAAGCATCCAGAGAGGACATAGCAGACATTCTACTACATACCTAGCAGTCGATTCCAACATGCATCGACCGATAGAGCACCACCAAAATCGGCCAACGGAAGGACCTACCAGTCGATCGATAGATAGTATTGGACGTCGACCGACAACCAACCAGGATGTGCTGTAAACGACCTTAACCGTCACCGAACAAAAGGGCTCCACAGGGAGAGGAAAGATGAGTACGACATATACATAGATGAGTTTGGGTATGCCAGAGGAATCAACGGTGATATCATCCATACCTCAAAGGATGATGTTAGAATCCTTTTGACAAGGGCATCCATGGGTGAGCACAGCTATATATGTCTTCCTGAACATGAAGCATCGTTCACAGGAACCCAATTTGTACCATAAATCTACACAAAATATGAGATCGATGAGATGGTATATGGGTTTGTGGAGCTCAGGAGAGGAATGTAGAAGAGATGCAGGAGAGAATAGACAACATCTACTACCCTTTGGATACACATGTAGATTGGCTCAGCTCTAGAATGGAAGAGATACAAGGAGAACTGGCCGAGTTGTGAGAACAACGTGCAGATGAAAAAGATGCAGCCGCATCGATCGACACAGGCCATGACGAGTCGATCGACACACATCAACAGCCACAAACCAACCATGCTGAAGTTAACATGATGAAGGGAAGGACTGATCATTGGGAAGAAGGGTACCTAACCACCAAGATCACTGAGTTCTATGACCCCCTCAACAGCAATGTGAACTGGTTGAGTTCCAAGATGGAGTTGATGCATAATAACATGGATATGCTCCTTGAGAAGGAGAAAAAGAGAAAAAACAATCATCGATCAATACAGAGCAGTACGCATCGATCGACGCACGATTCGCAGCACTGGAGGATATGACTTACCCTTTCATCTCCCCGAATAAACTCTACTTGAAAAGATTGGATAACCATATGAGTGGGATAGAGGAAGAGATCGATACCATCCAGAATCAGATTGATTTTCACTTTGCAGGATCAACACTGATCGATAGACAGACTGGCAAATCGATCGATACCCAAAAGCTACCAGCACCAAAGTTCTACACAAGAGCAGAAGTTGATCAAATCATTGACAGAGTTTAGAAAGCTCTGAACATTGTTGAGGACAGAATCGACAGAAGGTGTGATGATATTCAATTCCCCTTTGAAAAAAACATCAATGGATTAAGAGCAGAGAATCAATGGCTGCAGAAGGAAGTGAAAGCAGTTCAGAGACAACTTGCAGGTCATCCTGAGACGTCGAAATCGATCGAAAAGGTTACAAAGAGATCAATCGACAGGGCTACACCAGTGCCAATCGATGCTTCACTAGTCGCATTAATCTACACCATGTCTGCCCGAGACCAAGATCAGTATGATTCATTGCATAAGGAACTTCAAGAATTTTCAGCATATGCCCTGGATAAGATAGGGAGACACAGTTTCAGCATTGAATAGATGGAATATAGGCTACAAAAGATCTCAGATGCAGTTGCCAAGAAGAATGACAGATGGGCCAGAGGAGATGAAGCCACAAGAAGTTTCATTGCCACTTGGTTCGGAATGAATAGAGAAGATGTGGATACTTGTTGGAATTCTCCACACATTAGCTCAAACACCTCCATAGTCAAGCTAAAATAGTATAACAAAGCGCTGAGTGGGAGATTGCCACCTAGAAACTTGAACTTAAAAATTAGGATGTATTGAGCAACCTCAAACAACACTACATCGAATCTATCCTGGCAAGCTATTTATTGTTAGGTTTAGTGATAGCTAATCTAATAATACTTAACTGAGGCTTATTCAACTCGCACGTAAAGCTTAACTACAAACGCATCGATCGATATCCATATAGGATAATCGATCGACGGAGTCAAAGGCGTATCGATCAATATTAGTCAATAATAATGGATCGACGCTTCTTTTGATATGACATCCCTTATTCGGGTCAGTCTTGTTGGATCACTAGTTATTGTTAATAGACTCGTCTTCTAACATGCGGAAGCTGATGGACTTGTTCTTAATGTGTTGAGCTCTGATGTATCATGCAAACAACTGTATGCACCTATAGAATTATAATCTCTTTAACCCGAATAAAAACCCTAGGTCTAACTACTTTCTCTTAAGCTCCAAAACCCCTCAATTCTCATTAGTAGAGCGACAACTCTGACTAATCCAAATTTTTTTCTTTTAATTATGCATTTTATTTAAAAATTCAGAACTTAGATTTATATTAAACTAGATTTAATTGGCTTCTTAGCTCCTCGTGATTTCGTCCTTAAGTACTACAATGAACCTTTTATTTGAGAGAGTAATCACTCTTTAGATTAATTTGAGTGAGATCATGGTGTGAGGTATGCAAGGAAAATGTTATTTATGTGTCTCCAAAGTAAAATATAACTATTATTTTGTTTCACAATTATCTGGATTATTAGTATATATTCAAGATGCTTTATATATTGTTTTTTTCTAGGTTTAATCTTCGTCTGATGGTGAAGGATGATACCGCAGAAGCAAGGCTGATGTTTCTCGACATGGTGGCAAGGGGGTTGATTTCATAATCTACTACCAAACTTTTAAATGGTTCATTTGACGAGGTACACATATATATATATATATATATATATATATATATTGTTATATTTTCTTGATTAAATTGCAGTAATTAAACATAATTTGACTTTTTTTATCAGTTTGAAGATCCTCACGACTTGCATGAGGCAATAACTCAGATTGTTGGCAAGACTTTCACTTTCGGAATCTATGTTGAGAAAGAGCAAATTGTTTATGGTTCCACGATTTACAAGGTTGGAAGGATCTATAAAGACATAATGGAATGCTTGAACAATGACACCACCCTTTTCAGACAAAGGTGTGACATTTACAATTGGTGAAGAGGTATTACATCTATGAAGCTGACTTGAATATATTTAAAATTGAAGATTTGTTAATTGTTAACTATGAAGCTGACTTGAATATATTTCAAATTTGTTAGAGTGTTTTACATCTCAACAATGTACAAGATAACTACGAGGTAATAGCTATGCCATCCACTAACTGCAATGATGATTCCATTAGTGCACTTAGCATCTCTTCATCGACCAGGAATTTGTGTTCAAAAGTAGTCAAAGTGGAGAAAATGCATGAGCTTTAGATGAAATCTAGCAAGAAGATATGAAAAGATTTCGTAGCTTATTATTATTTAGTTATGATTTTTAAGTTTTATTTTATTTTGAATTTCGAGTTCACTGTGTTCGTTGGATTATTGTTTGGCTTTTTAAAATTAGAAATAATATGATCTTAATACTGTAATATGATTTTCATTTATTTTTGTACCTTGGCTGAATATTTTTTACATTTAAATTAAATCACTCGATAAGTTTTCTAAGCTATATTTCAAATTTTTAATATGGAAACTAATGTATATATCATTGTAAAACTTGGGTGAGGGTCAATGTATTAACTAATGTACAGTATATGAAAACTTCCATGTCTTCTATAACATATATTACATACTTAGTTGATTGTCTAAGAAGGTATACTATTAATTAATTAATTAATGTACTTAAATGCAAATATCGCTATTTACAGAAGAAAATCTCGCTATTAATTTTCAAAATATTAATTGATAGGCACGTTTATATCAAAACGATTATCTAAATATTATCTTAACTGTATAAATGTTATTTAGGAAATCGATATTCTCAAAAATCTGCAACTTAGTAAACTAAGCTTAGATATTCTATAACAATAAAATTTAGGTTTGTAGGGTAGCTCTATTCATAGTCTCTTATAAATACAACCAATCCCATCTATTCAAACTCAACTATTCCCGCAGAGAAAAAAACATTATGAAATTTCTTTTGTCATTTACTTCTTTGGGTTTGCTTCTTTGGGTGATGTTCAGCCTTTCAAAACCGGTTGGAAGGTTCATGTCAAAGTGTTACATGCGTGGAAACGGTACAACTGTGTCTTTGGATATAAACTTGATATCATCTTAGCAGATGACCATGTAAGTTTTGAATTATGTGTATACAATAGATTTATTGTTATTTGTTTCATTAAATTCCATTGCATAACTAATTATTCTCGATTCGTATTTTTACGTGTAAAAGGGATGCAAAATGCATGCTTCGTGCAAAAAGATGTACATGAAAGTAATGGCCTGCTTCTATCAGTTGGAACTTGGAGGAATATTCACTTTTCACTCTAAGTCTAGCAACATAGAGGTACAGATCAACTGAACATTCTTACAAAATGGCCTTTGTTCATAACACAACAATTACTAGATCTAATCATGTGAACTATGACATGTTTTTAATTGAAATATTTCAATTGGTTATGAGTGGATCGCTGCAAGCATGTTTTCTCATTGCTACTAAAACATTAACTTATATTTCTATACTTATATATTATTCATTTTTGATTTTGTTATACACATATGTTGCAGATGTGGTCACTCAGGTTGTCGATTTGGGGCAAATTGAGAGAGCTAGAAACAATACAGGGTTCAGGCAAACCCAATGAATGACTTGAGTTTCATCAACAAGATATCAAGTCTGATCCTTCCAAAATTTATTGAATAGATCTATAACTTGTGTAGGACTGTAAAGATTTCTTTTGAAATGTTAATTATCTGAGAATTTTTTTTTTTGGTTTTGAAATAGGGATTCCAAGATTCCATGTTAGCTATTGGGCAAGTTTTCTGAAATCGTGCATGATGCTTGCACAAAACGAAGTGGGAATGACTATTTGTCTATTCCGATCTGCTAAGATCGGACGGTTTCGAGGTTTGATGAACTTTATTGTTTCAAACTGTCTATAGCAAATATTATGTGATTTTTAATTTCAGAAAGCTAAAGGATATGTATTGACAGAAGGAATACAAATTTGCAATGCGTTTGAGGCATCAAACATTATAATAAATCCTCTAATTAGAATATGACGCGCTCAGAGAGTTGTAAGATACTATTTGTTTGAAATATTTTTATAGTTTATATTAAGGTTATTTGTTTGTCATTTGCAATTGTGTAAATTTAAGGTTCAATGAAGATGAGAAGCCCTTTACAAATTGTGACTCAGAGAAGAAAAACTTGAGCTGTAAACTATTAATGAGGTGCAAGATAAGCATGAAATATGGTGTCAAGCCCTGCAAAGAAGCATCTGTGAATTACCAGGATGCCTTGAGGTAAATGACTTTGTTGATTGTCTTCTTTGTAAATATTTATTCTTTTTACATATCCAACATGTATATAGTCTATAAATGTACTCATAGGTGTCCTTATATGTAGGCTGAGAAATGCTTAGTATTGTGTTCATAGGTGTCCTTATATGTAGGCTGAGAAATGCTTAGTATTGTGTAATGTCTACGCCATTGGTTCAGACTGGGGATGATATTACTTTGAATGTTGCACATGCAACAAAAAAGTTTTTACTTTTGCAACTAATGTGAAAACTTTTAATCGAGAAGAGACTACTTCACATATTTGGTTATGGGAGGTATGCAAAGAAAATGTTACTTCCGTGACACCAAGGTAAACTATGATGTTTACTCTTTTATACAACTTACTGGTTTTTTTTTAAGAATATTTTTAAAAAATTATAATGTTCTATTGCAAGATTTAAACTTTATGTTATGGTGAAGGATGATACAGGAGAGTCAAAATTCATGCTTCTTGACTTGGTCGCTAAATGATTGATTACTGAATCTGTTACATAACTTTTGAACAGATCGTTTGATGGGGTACATATGAAAACCTATCTTATCATGTCAAAATGTCTTTGAGTGAACTTTATACCCCGTATGTATCATTAATCATTATTTCCTATTACATTTTCCCATTAGCTTGAAGATCCTAATCATTTGCCTAACGACATCACTCAAATTGTAGGAAAGACTTTTACTTTTGATGTGTATGTTGAAAAGGAACACAATGCTTATGGAGCTGAGATTTACAAGATTGGTAGGGTATTTAAAGAGATAATCAAATGCTTAGCGAATGGAGTCACTCAAACAGAATCCTTCTCAGAAAAGGGTTTGACATTTCCAAGTGTTGAAGAAGTATTGTCTGCACCATCCACATTTACAAATGGAATGCTTAAATAATGCTTAGTGTAGTTTTATAATGTCGTAGAGTTCTTTACATCTTACTAATGTTCAAGATAACACTGAGATAATGTCTACACCATTAACTAAGCGCAAAGACTGTTTGAGTGTTGCACTTGACATATTTTCAACGACTAAGAAAGTTTGCTTAAAACAAGTTTTGTTTGGAGATAATGAATAAGATGAACTCAAAGTCTTATTTTGATTTAATTTTTGAACTTTTGGTTGTTATGAATTTTTGGGATTAAATTTTATTTTGAAAATTTATGAATTTAATAATATTGAGCAAATGCTTAGTTTATATTTTTAGTACATATTTATTATTGGTTATAGTATTTACTATGGGCCTTTCTTTGATTAATTTAAAATATTTAAAAAAACCAGCAACAAATTATCGTTGGGATTCTCATACGAGTATATGAATCTATTATGGCCCACGTAAAATAAACGCGAATCAAATTCAACTGAAATAACATGTCTATAAAAGTATTTTATATATAACACTCTTCATTTCTAAAAACCCTAATATATATTATCTTCTACATTTCTCTCCTCTAAATAAAGAAGGTTCTGTAAGTTGTTTTATTGTTTTATTTTTTGAACAATACAAGTAAAGATTTAGTAACAGAGTTATATCTTATTTCGATTGAATTTTATTTTCTATAGCAGAAAGGGACTGATGGAAATTTATTATCTTTGCTTATATTTATTTTCTAGAAGATTAGGTCTATATATTTCTGAGATTGTAGATTATCTAACTTTTGGAGCCTTTTTTATTGTTATAAAATCATTTTCTAAAATAAAAACAAAATAAGTAGATCATGAGGAATATGGTTATTATTTCGATGGAAGTTTATTTTCTATGCTTATTTTTTCTAGAACATTAGTTCTAACAGATTTGTGAGATTGTAGATCATATAATCAATTTAGACTAACTCAATTTAGACAATGCTTCTCTTATATCTAAAGAGTAACTATGAATGTATTATTCTCACGTGTAGCTTTCACATTTTATTTTCCTCTTATAAACCAAGATTTTTATTTTGAATATGCAGGAAAACAAGTGAGATGGCAGAAAACATAAACTTCATAACAACTGAGGAGGCTTTCATGTTGGGGAAACGGGAATTCAAGAGTATTATAGAAATATTCTTGCGATGTATAAGGTTCAAACAATGGTCTTGGTTGCCAAGCATGATGAGGATATTGAATTTAGTCGGTTTGAAGAGCATTATAGAGATATCCTTGTTTGGTTTTAGTTTGGTGCCAGGGTTCACTGATGTCTGGTTTGAGACTACGGGTTCCAAATTGTTACTATGGTTTGAATAATACGTTTGGGTAATGGCCTTATGAGAATGGTCCCAAGGTATTTAGTCTTTCGATTACTAACTGCTCATGGTGCTACATTGTTCTCTATGTTATAGGCATGAAGTTTCTTTGGAATTACTTTTCTTCGTGGGACCTCTGGTTGCATCATTCTAGCTCCATTATGGGTTGGTGGAAATGTATTTATGTGACCGAGGTGAGGTCTATTGGCTCAAAAGTGGTCTGGTGGTGTGAGGTATTATGGTGGAGTTACGATTCTGGTGGTAATGAGACTATGATTTCTTTTGGAAGACAATCGAGTGTATGTAGAGAGTTTTTATCTTTACTAGCATTGAATAAGGATGCGGTTTGGTCGACTTTCTTTTTATTGGTTCAGTATGTATTTGGAGTGTGGGAGCCGTGTTTGTTTACTTGGATGGGATGGGTCTGTTATACTAGTTTTATAAATTAGACATAAGTTTGATTAGGATTTTGAAATCTTGTTTGTCTTGGTGGTTGTCTTATATTCGATCCATAGTGGAGTGTTGGGACTGTTTTTTCCTGGTGAGGAGGAATTTCTTTGGTTATGGAGTGGTACAAGAAGGAAAAGGGCCCCTCACACTCAAAGCCACCTTCGTTCAAGCCTTAGAAGTTGTTATGGAGATGCAAGCACTAGAGGAGTGTAGCGAGCTCATGGTGCTCTTTCGTTTCGTCGTTTTGTATATTAAGCTCTTGGAGCATCTTTTTTAGTTGTGGCTTTGGTTGTATTAAGAATTTTTTCTTTCTTTTGTTTTCCTTAAGATCGTTTGATAAGATCTTGCTATTGAATAAAACTGGTTCGTTGGTTTACTGGTGTTATGTGTATTTGGGTCTTCTTGGTTTTGTCTTTTATCCAGCACAATGTGGTCAAAGAGTCAAGAAATCGTATGTTGTAAAGCATTTCAAGTGTTTGGTCTCCTCAACGTATGAATATCAGGTCTTTTGGATGGGGTTTCATGGTATCATGTTCTCATCGGGAGGAAGCAATGTGGTCTACGGAGGATGGTTCTGATATAAAGGTAGTGAAAGTGCAATATATATTATGCATTTGGGGGAGGTTAATCGAAGGGTGCCTTACCTCTTTTGGTAGTATGGACTTGTTTGGAATTATATTTTTTTTTGTTACTGGCCGATGTTTTCATTGCTTAGGTGTTACGGGAATTTGTGAAACATGGAGATGGTGGGTCTCGCCAATTCGACCAAAACAATTTATTTTGATGAGGCTAATAGTCAAGAAATGGTATGGGAATGTAGTAGACGAGCTAATCATAGGACAAGGATGATGATACTAATCACAGAACATATTTCCAAGCTAAATGTCTCTCGGAAACAAGTAATAAACAGACTAGTCGGGTTCACGGAATTACAAAATGCAAGAATGGGAACTAATGTAAAAGAGATTACTAATGGAACATGTGGGCTTTTTTGGAAGGCACCTATTGTATCACTATGTATGTTTTGTTTAGGATGAAGGTTATACAAAAGGTTGGGTCTCATCACACCTCCATATTGTGGGCTCTTGGGAGCTTTATTTTGAATTTTTAACGAAAGTACTAAGTTGGAATTGTAGAGGAATGAGAAGTAAATGGACAATTAGCTGCCTAAGAGAAATATGGCCCAAACATTAACCAGATTTCTTATTTTTATCGGAACAAAACAAGAATTTGAGTTTGTACAAAGGTTCCAAGCTCACTTTGGATATG
>JABAYD010008743.1:0-41106 GCA_014822095.1 Diplotaxis tenuifolia
CTCAGTTCGTTTCGCGAAACGTCCCTTGATCCTTGGCCGTGACTCAGCGTAAGCTTTCCTCGAAGCGTAACGTATCGTCTTCTCGAACTTCCTGTTCTTTCTCTTCTCTCTGTACCTCAAAACCCTAGCCTCCCTATCCATCGAGCTCGGCTGCTCACTCCCCGTCGAAGTAGTGATCGTGCTTGTGCTTGTGCTCCGGTTAAACGGAACGGTGTTGGTCCCGTCAGGAACGACGCCGTATTCGAGAGAAGAAGTTGAGACCTAAAATTTTTTAAAAAATATATAAATCAGAAACGACGTCGGATTTGACTTTTAAGAAACTAAACGGAGGAGACTTACACTGTGGCTTATAGATTGTGTTGGGTATGTGAAAGTCGAGAGCTTTGATCTGCAGAAGTCAATATCGAAACAGAGTTCGTTGTTAGTTAAAGGAACCGGTTCTGTTTTTGTCTGAACCGGTACGAGGCTGTCTGCTCCGAAAGTGTTTGGTCCCTCGAAGTCAATGAGCCGTTCGAAGTCAGAGAACACAAACTCAGTTCCTGTCTCGATTTTCGCCGCTTCGTTGAAGTCATTAGGGAGCAGCCACGTGCACAATTCGGAGTTTCCCATCACCGGCACGGCGGTTAAATCCACCGCGGCGGAGTCGCCGAGGATTCCAAACGTCGACGGCGATATTTTCGCCACGGCGGTGTCGAGGAACGACTCGGCGGGGACTCGTTCGTGGCGGCTGGCGAGAGGGTTGGCCGAGTGGATGTCGGAGTCGCAGGCGACGCAGAGCGTGGCGGCGTCGGCTTTGCATGTGACGGCGGCGGGAGCTTGCTCGCAGACTTCGCAGAGGTACACGCGCTCGTGGCGAGTGAAGGAGTGGAGCCTTGTGTCGCAAGTGATGCATAAAAAGGCTGAGTCTACGCGGCAGAACACGGCGGCGGAGAGTGATTTACAGGCGTCGCAGGAACGCGCCGCCGCGCCCCAGCCGCGGGAGAGTGGTTTGATGCTCTCTAAGCCGAATCCCATTTGCTTCTCTCTCTATACTCTGTGTTTTTGTTCTGTCTTAAAAAATTAAATTTTACAAAACTCTGTTTGAAGTTTTATTATGAACATAAAGTTTGAGAACGTGTGAGAGTTGGGTATTTGATTTGCTTGGATGATCTGTCATGCCCAGTCGGATAGAGAAGACACGGTACGCTTCAACGAATTATAAGGTGACACATGGAGAAATTATGTCCACATAAAATACTTTTTTTACAATATAGTATGGGGTTATATTAATTGTTTTTCTTTTCTTTTGCTTACGCATGGAGAAATATGTTTCTTAGAAACTAAAATTAGGTTGACAAGAAACCAGCTAATTTAAAAATAAATTAGGCTTGATAACATTATTTTGTTTTTGTTCTTTTATATGTCTGAGCTGTTTTAAACTTTTAATATCTATATATTAAACATTTTTAGTAACCCCACTTTTAATATTTATCTATATTAAAAAATTTAGTCACCCGTAAATAATTTGGATAATATTTTAAATGGGGTTTATATATTATGATAATTGGTTGTATTTGGATGGTGTATTTTAAGAAAGAAAAAAGGTTATGAAGTTTTGATATATGAATTTTTCATACTATATACTTGAAGGAATATCTATGGCATCTATAAAGTTTATTAGATAACTATTATGCTAATTTGTCGTCAGTTTTCGTGTATCAATAACTTTTATGTCATTTTCATACATTATTTCTCCTGTGAATGGATACTAGCCTATAATCTCCTTTTCAAACAGGACTTCGAATTCTATTCAAATCCTTTTGTTAGAACATAATTACTCAAACTAATCAATTATAAACTATAGCTCTGTAGTGGATACTTTATTTTGCAGTGTATTCGGATGGGGTCCCATCACGTACGTGAGGGGTGTTCCTGGATTGGATGGTCGGCATGATTTAGCTATTTATCGAGTTAGGCATGAAAGTTACATTTGATTTTTCTTTCCAAATTCAGAAACTTTGACTTTGAGAAATCATAAAATATATCTTTGCTTAAGATTTCATTTTACGATTTTAGTAATAAAGATTCGGTAATAATAATATAATGTACAACTATCGACTAAGCAATACGCATTTTTTATGTGTTGTAAAGCAACGTGTTCTATATTCAGTTCTCTTGAGAGATACCTGATTTCGCACTTTCGCAGAACAACTATTGTTATAGACACATTTTAAGAGAATGTTTTTCAAAAAAAAAATTAGTATATTTTTAGAGAATTTATCTCTATTCTGTCCAAATTATATAATACTCTCACTTTTAAACCTTTTATTAAGAAACAAAACTTTCACTTTTAATTTTAATTTGAACTAAATTTATAGAAATAATTCTTAGATTTTTATCTGACAGGTTGATTGGTTTCTTCGGCCAAATGCCAACGATATCTATCTTTATGATATATCTTCCCGAGGTACACGCACCCGAAAAGTTTTGTTGTTTTTTGGCGCTGAATGCTATGCACTGTACAGTTTACTTGATTTGGACCTATCTCTAGATTTTATCGTCATATATTTTTACTCGTGGAAGAAATTCTCTGTATTATCTCCTTATTGGATGGAGTAATTCAAATGCACATTACATTTTTTTAACATTATATATGGCTTTCTGGAAGTTTGCTGATCGTATAATGATATTGGTCCATCCCAGTAACATCATCAAAAGACCAGTAATATTTTGGAACAAATTTAACCACAGCTTGAAGCTGAAAAACACATCATCACAATATTAACAATAATGTGGAGTATATTGGTTGGTATGGAAAATAAATATATTGTACTAAATTATATAGTATGGAATCATGGTGCGGAAATTGTGAGATTCAACGTAAGCACTAAGTAAAATGTGTTAAGAAAAACACTTATCACTTCCGATCCGGTTTTGGAAACCTAACCTTGTCTTGGCATCAGAACCATTAACATAGAACAGTTAATTTATAGTCCCTAAACCGTTTGATCCAACGTCACTGTACGTGTCAGTTCATGCAGAAAGCGTCATGCCTTGCGTATAGGCTACACACGTGATTTAGTTTATATTATCATCAAACATTTTCACGTTAGTTTCTGCTCATTACACCTGAGTTTATTGGAAAAAAAACTTTTGAGTTTAATTAAACTACAAATCCTTATATCTTCTGATGTTTAGTTTATATCATCAAACATTTTCACGTTAGTTTCTGCATATTACAAATGTGTTCAGAAACAAAAAAAAATTTTTTTTGAACGAAGGCTTAAATGTTTCAGTAAACCTTTGTGTTTATTGAATTTTTTTTTGAGTTTAATTAAACTACAAATCCTCATATCTTCTGATGTTTAGTACTTCCTCCGTTCCTTAATATTTGACGTTTTAAAAGATTATTTTTGTTTCAAATTATTTGACGTTTTTAATTTTCAATGTAAAATTTAATACTAATTAATGTCAAATGACCAATGATATAATACATTTTATTTTATTATTGGTTGAATTATGGTTAGGTAAACAATTAATGATGTTTTGTATAGAAAATTAGGAAAAATTTAATATTTTTTAATATATGTGCATACTCCTAAAACGTCAAATATTAAGGGACGGAGAGAGTATATGTCGCAATGCCATATCCGCACGAACCTACCCCGATTTTTTTTTGATTAATATCATGCTTGGTTGTATGTGGTTAAACTCGGATCTAGATGGATAGCCCTTAACTACAGAAAATTATGGTACTAAACACGGTTTAGACAATACCGAAACATTAAATTTTAACTAGTGCCTCTCCACATGTGTAGTAAAAAAATCGATGATAATGCCTCCACGAAATTGTAAAGAATAGATATACAGTATTTAACCCCAAAAAACATGGTGTGCAGTTTCTCTCAAATATATAGACGAGACGAAGTAGCTCAGTGGTAAAAGCTCTGGATGCCAACTGTCATGCACTCGAGTTCGAACCGCAGCAGGGGCGAACTGTCTCTCTTGTCACCATAAACGCGGTATTGAGTGGGTGTTGGGCCTTGTCCTCAGCCCCTCAAGTTTAGTCTTTCCGGGTGAAGTGAACCGATGTCTGACCGGATCCAGGCAATGATCTGCGAATCGGAAAAGCCTGGATTATCAAAATAAATAAATAACGATATGTATCTTTGATAAACTTATAGTATGGATGAGCATGCCATGTGAGAAATTAAAAGCAATGCCAAAATGGACTGACGAACAACGTATAATTAAATGAGCAATATTTAATTTGAACTGTACACTGAACGTTGACATAATCATTCGCATCACAATCAATATTAAAGCAGACTTTACTTTTTTAATTAATTACAATGCTATGCCATTGTTTATTTTTAAAAAGAAACTAAATTAAATTTGCAAATAATCACAACTTACTCTAAAATCTCGCAAATCAAGTTTATATCCCTTCTCTGGAGAATACTTTGTTTTTTTTTGCTTCTGATATGAAGATCGAATTATTTATATGTTTTTCTCGATCGATGAGAATCTCATCTTAATTTCAGTATCGGCTTCTTCACTGTACAAGAAGAGAACATAGTCATATATTTTGTAATAAAGTATAATCTCGGTTGCCAGTGTTTTGATCTCTTTGTCTCTGCGGGTCCTTGATATTCTTCCAGGGAGGGAGTAATATCTCCGCCGTTCGTAAGCGGGCCTTTGAGATAGGCTATTGGTGAAGCTTACGTACGTTGGTGGTGGTTGTATTGAGTTGTGGGAAACTCATTAAAAATTGTTCTGGTCTTTACCTATGTTTACTCAAACTGAACGAGATGAAGATTCAAATTAGGCTCGAGACTTTTGCGAAAGTAGCTGGTTTTTATTCGGTCTGCTAGCCAGCGGTGTAGAGGAGATGGAAGGTTTCTGAAGCCATAGATTTCCTTCCCCGTTTTATCTCACGTGTTCTCACACTTTAGTTTATGTTGATCTTATTTCTTTAGCTTTAAGCTATGGGTTTTTAAGAGTTAAATTTTTTAATCTAACTTAAAAAAGTTCAAATTAAAAAAAGTTTATAAAGTGTGTTTTTATCTGATTTTATTTCAAACTCCAAAATTCCGACTCTATTCAAACAAATAAGATATACAATATACATAATTTAACATAAATTCTATGAAAATTTTAAAAATACATAAATTATTTACAAAATTCTAAATTAAACGAAAAAATTAAATCAAACAAAATCCCGCGCTTTCAAAGCGCGGATTAAATCTGGTTCATTAATAAACTTGCTATTGCGAGATGCTGCCAATCAAACATTTGTAATTTCAATCATTTATAAAGGTGGTAACACTTTCCCTCAAAGGAAAGTGGGTGATCTGATCTTTGCCAGTCTAGCAAATAATCCAATACATGTCAGCATCTGCTGATTTCAAATAACACGTGTTATAGTTGGAAGGTCGTATAATAGACTATATTAGTATTAGTCACCAAAATGATTATTGGTTAGAAAACTCAAGACATTCAAAATTTCAAATAATATATACATTTTCCAACTTCAATTGTTTATTCCTGTTCATTTTTTTTGTATGTCGGCCTTCGTCATCGTATTGCCACTACAATAAAGCATTGACGATATTAATATAGATCATGGACCAAAGTCCAAAAGAAATGGACGTGTGAAATGTTACAACTTACATTTCTTCACACTAAGAATTGTTTTTTTTTGTTTGAAATTTGTAGAATAGAGTCATATATATAAACTCAGAGTCCAGTAAAAGGGTAACAGAAATTTACAAAACGATTCATATATTGTATGTTTTATGTCTCGAAACTAGTATCTTTATAATAGCCGATAACTTTGCCGTAACGTATAGGTCCGTGACAAAAATGAAACAACACCAAGTTTTATGCTTTTAGGTGAGAGTCATGCTTACGCAACTGAAAAGGACAATTAGTATACTATTTTCTATAATTGCCTAGCGTAGTAAATACTTACGTCTTTATATGGTGAAATGTAACCAATAAATAATATTCCCTTGTTCACAAAAAAATAATTCACTTCTTTTTTTTAAAAAAATATACAGTAAAAACTCTATAAATTAAGAATATTTAGATTTTGATATTTTATTAATTTATATAATTATTAACTTACAGAAATTTTCTTTTTGAAATTTCTATATTTTAAAGTATATTTTATGTAAATTAATATAAAAAGTACTTGATTTTACCGTATATTTATTGATTAAATTTTATTAATACACAAATTATGTAATTTTATTTGATATAAATCGTAAATGTAAATACATTTAAGTGTAAAATAAAAGACTGAAATCAATATATTTATAACTATTAAGAAAAATAAAGATAAATTCCACTAGAAAGAAAAAACAAACTATAAAATATATTGATTATTGTTATATAAATTTTATGAACACCAATTATCAATTTATGTTTATATTAAGACTATATATTGATATAAGATTTTCTCAAAAGTTATTATCTTATTATTTTATAAAATTATGTCAGATTTTAGATTAGTCCAACTCGAAGATCAACAAAAAAAATTATTAATTTATATTATTTATTAATTTAGTAAGTATTAGTTTATAGAATTTTTTCTGTATATTCTTATATGCAAGAAATCAGATCTGCGATATAGCCTTATAAAAAAAAGAATTTCACCTCTATATTTTTTGGGAAGTTATATATACAAGTATAAGTTTTCAAAATTATGATTTTAATAGAGGTTTTAAAAATGTTTATAGCTTCCCAAAATCTTAGATCCGACAGTCCTGTGCATGCTTCACTATTGTGAATATGTTTCATACAATCACATGAAAGTTGTTCTTTTCTATTTTTTTCAACACATGAAAGTTATTTTAATGAATATGTAAAAGAATAATTAAGGTTGGGTTGAAATACGGATTCGAAGAGCCAAACTGAATCCAATATGAAAATCTAGTACTGTATCTGAACTAAAATATGTTAAATATCTAGATGGGTTAAAAACTTTGATATCCGAAGAATCATAACCGAGCATGATCCAAAATAAAATATTTCGTGTATTTAAAATATATGAACTAAAATTATATAATTAAATATATATATATATATACTAAGATTTAAGATTCAAAATATATCCAATAAAATTTACAACTGGTTTTTAAAATTGTTCGAAAAACTTGAAAATATACAAAAAAAATCGTCACAAATTATAAAATTTGATCGTTAGTGTTTGTTTTGTTGGCTATTTATTTAGGTTTTGGGTCTAACTAAGTAGAAATGTGTATTTTGAAACTAAAAACTTAAATAAGATTCAAAACTCGAAATTATATTGGATTCATTTAGTTTTCAAAAATGTTAGTAAACTTAAAAAAAATGACTAAATAATCGAATCCAGACTAAATTTTTTATAGTGTCCGTATACGCATAAACTTGAAAACCTTATACCCAATTAAATTTGAACCAAAAACCGATTAGTGTCCTGAACGTCTGACCTTAAAAAAACTAATATATGTAAAGTATTAAGGTCATATAATAATAATCTCATTGATGATAATGCGACATTTCACTATACTCAACTTTCGGCCACAAATCGACAAAAAGAAAGACTTACTATCTTTCGCCGACCATTGTATCACTATATAAATATGTAGTTAGCTTTGCTAAAGAAAAAACGTAGTTGGCTAGACACGTCGGATGATAGCAATTAGATTTATCATCGTGTTACGACGAAGAGACTCGATTATTGTACTGTGAACTTCAGGGTCGTCGCAAATTAGAATTGAAATAACAAAGTCTATCCCAACTACTCATAGTAAATACGGATATTTATTCCATTTTTTTGTCAACTATATATTGTTATCTATGTTTCAGAGATTTTGTCAACAAATACCTCAAGTTGGGACTTTGAGCGTTTTCAAAGACTTTTTTCAGCATTAGTTTTAGCACAAGTATATTTTACCTTTTTCCTGTTAACTAGAAAAAATCTGAGCTAAGCGCTAATCTCCTTCTAAGATCGCGACTAACCGATGCTAATACCTGATGATATGATGATGTAAAGCATATTTTGCAGTGGGAATCACACTAGAAATACATTAGAACAAACTCTAAACATTAAACCACTATTCCACACACCATTGTTAGAATACAAATACTTACTAGACTTCATAATAAAATCCCAATGGTATCATGTATATATCTAAGCTTAGGTGATTTTTTTATATGATCTTTAAATCATGGTTTCAAATTCAAAGCCAATCGAAATCTAGTAATAAATGAATTAGTTATGCTAGGTAATATATCCTACAGTATATGCTAATATAAGACCATTATAGTAAAAATATCTCCGTAGTAATATTCCACTTTTATTAAAAAATGGCATAATTCTAAAATAAAATCAAACTTTCTTCAGATTTATTTTATATTTAAGTTGAGATGAAATATATAAAAACAGAATAATGAATATTATTATTATTTTTTTAATAATTTTATATATTTTTATTTATTATGGAGTTGAAATTTAAATATGATATGAAAATATTTTTTTTGCTGAAAAATAAAAATTAAATTAAATTAAATATGCTCTAAAAACTTGTGAAGAGCTTTCGAAGTTACATAGAGCTTTTGAAACTAAATGAACAATACATATATTTTGTTGATTTAATTTAGAAATCAAATGATGTACACATATTAACCATATAAAATTTTTGAGGGATGAGAAGAATGTTTCATTTCGTCTAACATTGGTTCAAGCTGGATGATGGATAAAATGCAGGGTTTGGAGGGTGAAATCTTGATTTCGATTATACAAATGGCATGAAGCCTCGGATTTAGAGAGATCCGACATTGGAAAGAAAATGAAATCAGTCTGTTAGATATATTCAACGAAGAAAGAAGATAACTTATTTGTATATCTGTACCATACGTGAGTCAGTGTCTTGTAATTCCGTTTCTTCAACGTTTAATTATGCATTTTATCATTGTAAGCATGGATAGTTGGATATGTTTCAAGTTAAACGATATTTCCATATGCGAAAAAAACTCACACACTCTCTCTTTTCCGATGTTTTACCATGACAAGACCAATCAACAGAATTTTGAGGACATGACCGTTAGGACATTACACATACATCAACAACAACGAGAACAACAAAACGATATTCCATGCAAGTTAGATAACTCGGAAATTTTAATTCCACGGGAATATTGAAACAGAAAAAGAAAAGAAATTAAGGAAAAAAAGCCGTTTGAAGGTTTTTTTTTTAATGTTCACTTAGTAAGGCTTCTCGCCAACGTAGTTACCCGGAGGGTCGTAGTTACAAGTGATGAAAACTCCTGCGCCATTCTCACAGACCACACTAGCACACCCGAGCCTCTTGGTGTCACGCCACACTATCTGAGTGTAGTGACCACACATTCCACTTCCGTCACACGAGTTAGTGTTGTAATTGTATGAGCTGCCTTCAACGACCCATGACTGCACCGCGAATCCTGGTGCCCAGCTCGAACCACTTCCCCAGAATAAGTTCTCACCGTATGAGCCGCTTGAATGGGTCATTGAGCAGTCGTAACGCCTCTGGTTCGCCCACCATGTTGCGTAGCTCGCGAGCTTGCCGTCCCAAACCAATGGAGGCAAACCTGATAGGGCATGAAGATTCATTTTACAAAAATCAGTAACAATACCATTATACATATAAAAGGTACGTAATGGTTACGTTATATTACATATACAGTATATGTAATATAACGTAAAAGTAAATACCTAGTCTAGACCGAATAGCATTGTGTGGGTCAAGGAACTGTCTTGCGATGGAGCCAGCTGGTAGGCGCGGGGTGTAAGGAGGCCTATAAACAGGCTTGGGGCTCGGGGTTGGAAGTGGGACCCATGGCTTAGGGACGTAAGGGGTAGGGATAACCGGTGGTCTTGGACGGTAATAGTCTGCATGGACTGCTTGGAAAGCGACCATGAGAAGGGAAATTGTGAAGACAATGACTTGGGTCGTCGATGAACCGGTCGCCATCTTCGTGGTGTGACTATGAAATATGGGGTTTGTGGTGGTGAAGAGAAATTACATTGGTGAGGGGTTATTTATAAGTTATGATCTCGTGAATGAATACAAATTTGGATTCTTTTGGAGGTTGTCAACTACATTGTGGCTTCCATGTTCGATTATGGTTCCCACTCTTTTATGTTTCGTTTTGGTAAACGGGATTTCGTGGTTAATTACTTAATCGTCAATTGGGATCTTTAATACTATTTCTTGTTTTTGAAAAGGGCTTACTACTTTTTGTTACATGCATGTATATGAGCTTGATTAACTAATGTGGACTCGATTTTTTTATAAGTTCATTTTAAACTTTTCTTTAAAGAATCTGTCATTTTAAATCTAGAGTTATGTTTTGTTCTTTAAAAATATAACTAAAATGAATTCCTTCGTTATCTCATATGTTAAAATGTTGTGATGAGCTAATTATATATGTAACAATCGCACGTACTCATATTTTAATTGATTTCTTTAAATCAAGTGGCATAAGGAAAATGTGATGGTCCATGATATTGTAATGTTGGATAGAATTGATCAAGTATATTACTTTTTCAATGATCTTACTATATTAACTAGATTTTAACCCGCAATTATAAAATGCTGGTTTATTTTTCATCTGTTTAACCTAAAACTAGTTTAATCATTTACCATGAAACTAAGTTTAGGATACGTTAATATAAATATAAAGTGTGGTTAGGTATTTTAAAAAAACATTAAAGATGCTAAATTTTACTATATATAGCATTTATTAGAAAACCAATCTTTTCTAATGAGTTAACCCACATAATTTAAAATAAATTACAAAATATGATATTTTTATTTTAATGCTTGCATGCATCATGCAGTGACATAGTACTAATATCAAAGAGAGTTGAGACCTTAGAGATTTCCATTTCTATTTCCCTAGAAAATGGAGATTTCATAGAAGTTAGGCCACTTATTAAGTGGTATGTGAAGTTTAAATAAACTACTCATTAGAAAATTAAAAATGATGTTCTTATACCATGAAAATATGTTTAGTATACATTAATATAAATTTAGAGAGTGGTTAAGTATTTTTAAAACAACACTAAAGAGGGTAAAGTCTAATACTGTATATATAATATTTATTAGAAAACAGTTTAAATTATAACATGATATTTTTGTTTTAATTCATAACTTCATCAAGCACTAATATATGACAAAATTAAAGAGGTTTGGTACCTTAGTTGTTTCCATTTCTCAAAAAAAAATACAAATTTTATAGAGGTTTGTCCACTAAATTAGGTGGAATTTTAAATTTATTAAATTTATCACTAAAATACTAGAAACGATACTCACTTACCATGAAAATTATTTTAACAAACCCTAACATAAATTTAGAATGTGATTAGGTAGTATTTAATCAACAATAAAGATCTTGAACTTTTGTAAATAGCATTTATTAGAAAATTTGATTTTTTCGTATGGATTAACCAACATATTTCAAGATAGATTAAAATAAATATAGTATTTTTGTTTTAATAGATAGGTGCATCCTGCAATGATATAGTATGAAGTTAAAGAAGTTTGAGACCTTAGGCATTTATGTTTCTGCAGAAAATAGAGTTTTTATAGGGATTAGTCCACTGATTAGATTGTATATAAAATTTAAATAAATTAATCGTTACAGAATTAGAAAAGATGTTCATGTGCCATGGAAATAATTTTAGCATAAATTAATATAAATTTAGAGTATCGTTAGATATTATTAAATAACATTAAAGAGGCTAAGCTTTAGTATATATAACATTTATTGAAAAACTCAATCTTTTCATATGGTTAATCACATGTTTCAAGATAAAATTAAAAATATTTTTATTTTTGTTTTAATGTCTACATGCATCATGCAAAAACATAGTATGGAGATTAAAAAAGTTTGAGACTTAGATGTTTCTATTTCTTCAAAAACAAAATAAAGATTTGATTGGGGCTAGTCCACTTATTAAGTGGCAATGTAGTTAAAATAAATTACTCAATAGAAAATTAAAAATGATGGCTCATGTAAATATTTTTAGTATATATTAATATGAATTTAGAGTGTCGTTAGATATTTTAAAGCAATATTAAAGATTCTAAACTCTAATGTATATATCATTCATTGAAAAACTCTTGATATTTTTGTAAGTTAGATTAAAAATATAGTATTTTTTGTTTTAATGCATAACTTCATCATCCACTAACATATAATGAGGATTAAATAGGCCTCAGACCTTGGTCGTCTCCATTTTTCGAGAAAATACAGATTTTATAGGGGTTAGTCCACAAAAATAAATGAAATATATTTTTTTATTAAATTAGAAACGATGCTCACGTACCTCGAAATATTTTAGCATACATTAATATAAATTTATAATTTATTAGGTATTTTTAATCAACAATAAAGAACGTAAGATTCATTATATATAACATTAATCGGAAAACTCGATCTTTTTGTATGTATTTTTATTTTAATGCATAACTGCTTCTAGAACTGATATAGGATGAAGATCAAAGAGTTTTGACACCTTATTTGTCTAAGTTTGTCTATAAAAGAAAGATTTCATAGGGGTTAGTTCTTTGCTTTATGTTGTATATAAAGTTTTATTAAATTACTCATTGAAAAATGAGAACTCATGTCCATGTACCATGAAAATAAATTTAACATATATTAGTATAAATTTGAATGTGGTTGGGTATTTTAAACAACACTAAAGAGACTTAACTTTAGTATATTTAAAATTAATAAAAAAATTGATTTTTCGTTGGGGTTTATCCTGATATTTTAAGATAAATTAAAAATATGGTATTTTTTAATTCATTATCTGAATTATGTATTGACATAAGATGAAATTTTAAAAACTTCGAGACCTTAGTTGCCCCTATTTCTCCAAAAAATTGAATTAGTCCACTTAAATTATTTGTCGTAAAATTAGAACTGATATCTATGTACCATGAAAATAAATTTAACATACGTTGATATAAATTTTGAACGTGGTTAGGTATTTTAAACAACACTAAAAAACTAAACTTTAGTATATATAGCATTTATCGAAAAAATCAAGATTTTTTTTATATTAGTTATACAGATTTCAAAATAAATTTTAAAATATGGAATATTTGTTTTAATGCATAGTTGCATCCATACCTGGTATGTGATGATATTGTAATGTTGGATAGAACTGATCAAGTATATTAGTTTTACAATGATCTTAATATATTAATTAGCAACTCATGGATAAAGATGCGAGATTTTAGATACAAAGCCGTAGCCGGCCTAAGAATGTTCCCTAAAATACTTTTATAAGATGACTTTATTTATACTTTCTGTGATCAGCTTAGCTATTAGTCTAATGCTCCTATGGAGTTTTTATATACAAAACTGTTTTGTAGTCAAATGTATATAACTATTTTACTTTCTAGTTGAGTAAGTTAACAAGTTTTTTAGTGTACTTTGCTTCCTTGTCATACGGCTAGGCCATAACACTTTCAACAACTAGTCGCATCTTTATACGGGCCTTTATAACTGTAAAACGGATTGGCCTATTATTTCCCCGGGTATGGTCAAGTATTAACATATGCAAGATTTTCTGGCCGAAAAGCCCAAAAGTAGGCCGAAACGTAAAAATCTTGAGAAGAAAAACAAATTGTAAAGTTGGAAATGACACCATTAATAAATAAGTAAAGCTATCAGATTACAAAATTACCAATCACTGATCAACAAAAACCATGTAACATGTTAACTTTCATCGTTAAATGGGTCAGAATTTACTTTTAAATCCATGTAAGTTTTTCAAGCTAAGTCATTCTTTTTTTTTTAACACATTTCAAGCTAAATCATTCGGATATAAAAAAAAACAAATAAAATCAATGATTTACATTATTATTATTATCCACAACTGGTTACATTTAAAAAGAAAAAGGAAAAAAAACTTTCACCCTCAGCATGCTATAATAAGCTTATGACCGTAATAATACATAATTCATCAATAATCCATCCCTATAGTTATACTTGCACGTACATATGAATGGTAAATAAATATGATTACACACTGTGGTAGCTCATCTGAGCGTAGTGATCTTGAAGTATACCCATTCCTTCAGTTGTTTGATCAAGAACAGAAGTTGATCCCCAAGAACTCGACGATATAGTTTTCCTCTCTAGCTCCATTTCTTCCGACCACCAGCTCGAATCGTTTGTTAGCTCAAACTCGTTGCCCACTTGAAACAATTCTTTAGAACCACTTCTGTTCATAAGGTCCATGTTATGATTATCTAGTTGAAGGTCCGGCGAAAAACCGAAGTTCGGTTGAAATCCCTGATCAGGGTTTAGGGCTTGCTCTACGCTCTCTGAATAGATAGGAGATACTCCATTGTTGAGCTCAGCTATCTTGGTATGATAGTTATGATGAGCAACGTTATCTCCTAGAGGGTGGAGGGTTTCTTGGGATGCTAGCTTAGAATTTTGATCAGGAGTAGTTGTAGTACTCTGCAGCAATGGATGAAGCTTGGGCCACAAGATAGGGTTGTTGTAGAAACTAGAGAAAGGGCTTTGTATATTCTGAAGATGCATGTGAAGTTGAAGCCTCTCTAGCGCCGAGTTACTCATATTTTGAGGACTCTTGTCGTTGCTAATATTATTTTCATTCGAATGGGTGATGGAGTCTTGACGATTCATTTGTTTCTGTCTTCCGAGCAGTTTTTTCTTCAGTTTGGTGTTCCAGTAATTCTTGATATCATTGTCTGTCCTTCCAGGAAGCTGAGCTGCAATTATAGACCACCTGCATATATCATATTAAGGTTACAAATATTGAAGATTTATAAGAATTATTTTATTATATATTGATCACTAATTAACTTCATGATTCATAGATGTACAAAGACGCCAAACCAAAGAGAAAGAGACAATATAAACCCTAAATTTTATGAGATGTACCATAGCTTGAAACATGGGCTTGCATGTACTTCAGCATAGATTCATAGACAAAAGGTAAGAAGACAAAGATCTCAAGTTAAACTTTTACACATATTACATTTTCTGAACCAAAAATTTATTATATATTAATTAATAGTTGTTGATTTATTTAATCAACTAATCAATAGATATCAAGAGATATAGATAAATCACTGACCGGCTTCCAATGCTGATGTAAAGACTCAAGATGATACTATCTTCTTCCTCGGAAAATCCACCATGTTTGATGTTTGGTCTTAAGTAATTAAGCCATCTTAGTCTGCAACTCTTACCACATCTCTTCAATCCTATATTTTACACAAAACTTCAAAATCAGGAAAACTAATCCAGCTCATAATCTGAATCAAATTAAGATCGGGACAAGGGGGTTGATTACATGTATAAGTTATAACTGAAAGATATGAATATTCAAAATGATGCTAATAATTTATAACTTCTGTTAGAAAAAATGAAACAAAATTGCAGTTAGTTAAAGGATTATAAGTATTACAGTAGTTACCAATTTTCTGAGGAAGTGTGATCCAGTTGCCACCAGTGCCATATTTGTCGATATAATCCTTGAGCTTCACATCTTCTTCAGGAGACCATGGCCCTTTCTTCACGTTTGCCTTGTCGCAGCATGGAGCTCTTCCCATTTTTTTTCTCACAAATCCTTTTTTGTCTTTTCTTGTTATTGTTGTTGCTGTTCTTCCAAAGTGTTATTATGCTTGATGATGAAATGATAACGCGTAGAAGAGATGGTTTATAAAGACGAGAGGAGGAACAAATTAATTAGTGATTATTATAACTAAAAAGTAACTAATAAAAATATATAAAGTCTTCTCCGTGTTTTAATTTCCATTTTTCAACTTCAACCCTTACCAAATTATATTTTTTTCTGACTAGGGTTTTTGTGTTCTCTTCTGTTGGATTATAAGTTTTCCAACATTTCCTTTTTTATTTATTTGAAAGGTGGAAAGTTGCCTTAGTTTTTAAATCATTAACGCAAAGAAAAACTTGCGTGAAATTTTGTCCAATTGCACAGCATTTTATATAATTTAATTCATAGATCAAATTAAAGGGCAGGAAACAAACCATCGTCTTGTTTTGTCGTGACTTGGGTTGAAATGTTCCCCTCTATAGCCAATCAAATGTTATCACTTAATTTCTGATGTACTTCTTAATTTGGATAATTTTCTGAAGTTCATAGATAATGGTTTGAATAAGTCAAGTTCTATCAGAAAAGGTATCCAAATTCTTGACTTTCTTATGACATAAAATTTTAAAACACCAAGAATATTTTTCGGAACTTGCATAATGTAAGAAACTTCAAACAATAAATGTTAATATTTGTTAAAAAAAAAACAAATGTTAATATTATTTTCTGTAAGCAAAATGTTCAACACTGAGTATTATTATTTCACAGAACGGCATGCAATTCTATCATTGCACCAGTTTAGTGATAACAATTAATAAAAATTTATCACCCCGCACGGCTTTCCGTTTCAGTATTATGGATAATGTATCACACATCGAAAGTTTAACAGAACTTTAAGTATAATATAAGAGATTAACACTTATCACTAATTAGTTTTAAGATTGAAACCAATGATAAGTCGAATTTAACATTCAAAAAAACGATTCTTGTTTAATGACATTGTAGAAACTGCAGTTTGAAGAAGAGGTTTCTGCGAACTAACCGATGATGTAATATAATGAGTATGAAAATGCGTGTGCCGTAAGGAAAAATGTCTGTATCGAGAAGACCATATATATACGGTTATGACTCGTTGCAAAATAAGTTTGACTTCATTTCAAAGTAAGCATTTATTTTTTCATGCCTAGGCCAATTATTTATGTCTCAAATTATTCTAGAAGCTCTTATTCTTTGACTTACAGATTCTACAGACACATTTAATATTATACGTATATATAACGTATGTTCGGGTTTATTTTCAGCTTCGAAATCAACTGAATATGAATCATAAATGTGCAAATTATAATTCTTAAAGTACTTAAGACTGTAAGCGTTTAAAAAGTGAGTAAAATATAGACATGCAAAAATTCATTTTCAGCGGTTTAATCAGCCTTTTAAACCTTTAGAGGCTCGTCTTTGTTTTAGCCTTTTAGGTAGACATGACTTATTTTTCTGTAAACATTCTTTTTCTGTTAAAGGATTTATCGGACATTTAAAATTTCCAGTACCATCTTGTATGTTTGACATTAATCATTTAAAATTTTATATTCTCATTTATCATGTATTTATTATCAAATCCATCTACAAAATATACTAAATCAAACGTTTTTGAAATTATTATCAAGTAAATCATGCATTAAGTTTCTTATCCAGACTTTGTTAGCTACCATTTTTGTTATTTGCTAATAGTACTTTTAACAAACTGTTATTTTTGCAAATTATTAACTTTACATGTTTACTAACATGCAATAGATATTGAAGTACTTTGCATGAATCAGATCAGCAACGATGGTTATAAAAGACTATTGGCTTGTCCAAACTTGCAAGAGTTACGTGTTAAAGTGAATAATAACTAAAGTGATATAAGTTTTGACCAAAAAAAAAACTAAAGTGATATAAGTCTTCACAGATTTCACCGACTGGCACTGTATATAATTAAATAAAGTGATATATACGTCTAATGAATTATGTTTATTGAATTTTGTTTGGATACAATTTGTGAACATACATTTTTAAGCAGATAGAGAATGTTTATTGAAAAGAGAGAAGCTTAAATAAAATAATTGACCGGAACAACAAGACAAGTTAAATTGACATTTAACCGGGCCTCGTGGTCTGGTGGTAAAGAAACCTCGGCTGAGGTGTCCGCCATCAACAGCGGATTTAACATGGTTTCCGTTTGGCCTTCAGGGGATAGTCATGTCTCTAAATAAGCCCCGGACACCTGAATTATAAAAAAAAAAAGTTAAATTGACCTTGATTTATCATAAAGAAGGTGGTTAGAGATTAAATTAGATCATTTATTACAAAGGTATATTTTATCAAAAGATTTTGATTAATGACCTTAAATAATCAAGTGAGATAAGGAACCACAACTAGGCAACAAAGTAACAAGGGGAAAACATCAAACTTCAAAAAGGAGCAGCTAATATTCTGTATAATTTAATATCCCAACAATATAATAAGAGATATAGTGTATAATATATAGTAAACGATTTAAGACACCAGGAAATTCAGAGTTTAATCAAAGCAACGAAAATGTTTCTTGTTGTCTTTTTCAAACCCTAGAATCAATGCATTTGATAAATCTCTACTTTTAATCCATTATAATCGAGCTGGTTAGTGGCTAAAGATATGCATATATACATATACTATATAGAGAGTTCAAGAAAAAATAAATATATAGTATTACGCATAAAATTAAACTTTAGTTATGTGCCTGATATTTTTTTATGTCATAAGAGGATAAGCTTAGATATATGCGTAATAGATACTTTAAATCAAATTAATTAATAAATAATGCTTGATATTAGTTTCCAGCTAATCTTTAGATATCAGGTCCCTAAGGGTTGCTTAAAAATCATTGATCAAGACCCAAAGTCATTGCTAAATGCTAAAAGGTAATGTTACTTAAATTCTTACTAGCTATCGAATTCATTTGCCTTCACATATAATGGTTTGTGTTTTGGAAGAAATATATATTTTGAGGATTCTTTTTTTATTTCTAACTTAAATCAATTGGATTCTTTTTTGTTTATCACATTCTCTTTACTTCAAAATGAAATAGACTTAAACATCTACAATAATACTTCACTTTTCATTTTTGTTTCATTTTAATGATGATATATTTTTTTTGTTTTAGATTGAATTAATGAATAGTGTTTTTTTTAAATTTGAAATATACCATTGAAATTTTTATTTTCTGAAAACAAAATTTTATTAAATGTGGTTTTTCATTTTTATTTATGTTGTGTAGTTATTTTACTTCAAAATGAAATAGACTTAAACATCTACAATAATACTTCACTTTTCATTTTTGTTTCATTTTTAATGATGATATTTTTTTAGATTGAATTAATGAATAGTGTTTTTTTTTAAATTTGAAATATACCATTGAAATTTTTATTTTCTGAAAACAAAATTTTATTAAATGTGGTTTTTCATTTTTATTTATGTTGTGTAGTTATTTTATTATATAATATACAATTTATATTAAATAGTAATTATGGTCGATTATTGTTGAAACAAAATAATTGATTGATATTAGTAAATATAAAATGTCAATGGTGCTATTAATAATAAGTGATAAATTAGAAATATAATACTATATTTAAAATATTATTTTTATAATGAGAAAATGAAAAATATATAATTAAAATAAAATCTTGTTTTATTTTAGATAAACTACACTTTTAAAAATAAAAATAAATTTTGTCTTTGACAATTCTTGTAGAATAAAACTTAACGTTTGTCTTTGATAAACTTAACATTTTGAAGTAAAAATTAAAGGAACATATTAAAGATGTTCTAACACAATATTGTAGGCCATTTCTTTGTATTGAGAATGAGACATATTAAAGATACACTATACTTTATTTGTATACATGTTTTGGAAATAATATTTCAGTTATAGAAAATAAAACATAAATCTTAAGCGTGCGGCTCTGTGGGTGTGTACGTGTGAGTTTGACAATATGAAGCAAGTCTTTAGCGCGTGTTAGGTGTTGCATTAATACTTAAGTTGGCATAATTAAACAAGAATAAACCGTATTATATGTATATATGTTGTAGAAGACACAAGACAATGGTTTCTTAAATGGTATCACGTATCTCGACCCAACATTTAAGTATTTAACTAATTATATTACTTACTGGCTACTAATACGACTAATTTTCAGAACTCAACCATTAATTATAATTTACCCAATTAGGATATTATGTACTGTATTAGTCTTACACACATTATTCTTAATTTCCTTCTGTATTAGCTGGTATAAATCATACATCTATCACCCATTAACGCCAATTTAGGTTACAAAACTTCACTCGAAACACTCTGAACATCTGATCAAGCTAATACTATTCATTTTGAATGTGGATGGATCATAACATACCATTTATTAATAAGTCCACGAGTCCAATGATTAACACAACATTTTGTATAATCTTCCTATATTAAAACTCGTAACTGGTTAGAAGGATATGTTCTGTGAACAAGGAAGATACGACATCGAAGTTGATAATGTCATGCTTTAATTCTTCTCCTACTTCACTTGCTAGTTTTTTTAATGCCAATAAAATTAAGATCTTTGGTAGATGCAAGGGGCTGACTTTTCTGTTCACAGAGAAGAAGGAATATATTTATTTATTATAATTAATTTACAATATTTGTAAGTATATATTACTTAAGAATCAAACAAAACATTAAGTCAAACCTAATAAGCACTAACTACTCAAAGAGATGTATTGAGAGGATTGCGATCCTATCAAATATTGTTGCCATTCCTCAACTGTGTCTTTTGGACCCCTTAATGCATTACCTAACCTCATCTCTATATTAACACTAATTTATTTGTCTAATTTGTGGGTTGTTTGTTCGAATCTCTGGAATTTATGGGGTAGACGACCACATTTTATGGAGCTTTTCACACCACAAGTTTTGTTTATTGTTGACAGAAGATTTAGCACACCTTAATGCCAAACTTTTCAAAATATTGTGGATTGGGATTCGGAAACACTGAAAGATCCAGGTGTTTAAGATATAAGATTCAGAAATATATATAGAGCATGGCATTAGTACATAATTTGGATTTAAGTTTTCATAAACTCCATGTTTCTAGATCATCTATATTTGTTTTTTTTTGAATTTATGATAAAAACACGAGTGCTCTGATCTTATTAGACACAAGCCCATTGGCCACTGGTCCAAAATTCTCACGCAGGGAGAGTTTGATTACTACATCTTCTGCATGACTAATAGTTCTTTTTTTGACATCAACGTGGATCTTTCATTAATATAACAGTAATGATTACAAGACCGAGACCACGTTAGTACATACTTTTGGGAGTTCTGGCTAGCTTTTTTTAGCTAAGGCATCAGAACATTTACTTCGCAACAAATATTCAGAAAATGAAACGTACGCTGCGAGAAACATTATGTTTTAAAACTATTTATGACTCATTTAGTCATTAGTGTAGAAAATAATGCGATTACTTAGAAACATTATATCTGTTTTAAAACTACTTAATGGTTTATAGAGAAGTAGCCCAATGGGTCTCAAATCTCCATTAAGTGATTCATTAATCTTCATCCCTACGACTCTAGCAAACAGCGACAAAGAAGAACGAAGAGATGTGATCATCTCTCTGATCTCTACTCCATCGAAACTCTAATCTCGCACAAGCTACACATCAACCACACCAATATCTGTCTCAAAAGGTCTCCCGATCTCTCTCACTAATGATTAAAATAGTAGAAATATTCGGCTTACTATAATATATATAATCAAAGGAGAATCGGTGAAATAAAAAAAATTGTAAAGAGGACGGAGAGATATAGAAAGAAAAAAAAGAATTTAATTTTTCTTAATTTAAGTTTTTTGTAGGATGTAATTCACTACAATCAATACATTTTTTTGGGCTACTTTACTATGTGGTCTATTTTGCACTGTTGGTCATCTAAGTAAATTGCATGACCCTTCTGACTCAGAATAATCAAATTGCAGTATACTGTGTGGTCTATTTTGTACTCGGTCATCTGAGTAAATTGCATAACATTTTTGACGCAGAAGAAGCAAACTGAAGTATACTGCAAGCCAACTATTTCTATTGATCATAGATAAACTTCAAGATAAATTACATTCAGTTAAAGTATCTTTGATATCAGTTGATTAACAGAGGTTTAGAAGAGCCGGCGTCTTTATTAGGGCTGGACATTTTATCAGTTAAATTTGATTCGTTTTGTTATTCGTCTCGATTCGATTCGAAAATTTCGGATATCCGTAAACTTTCGAATCAAAGCAAATACTAAAAGTCAATATCCATTAAAATCGAATCAAATCACAAATAGTGGAATTTTAGAAAGCGGATATCCGATCCAATCCAGAAATATATAAATACATGTATATTTTGTTTATATTAAATTTTTAAATATATAAAATCATTATCCTAACATATGATTTGACCTATTCTGTTCACATTACCAGTGATAACCTTATTTTCATAGTAGATTAGTTGAGTATTTTTGTAAAAAATGTTTAGCCTTTATTTTCTTCCAATAAATAAAGCCAGTTTCGAAACGTGGAGGCAGTCCTCACCGTGGCGGCAGTTCCTCTTACCGTGGAGGCAGTCCCTCTTACCGTGGAGGCAGTCTCAACTATGTAAATCCCTACGGCGAAAACCTTTACGGCGGAAATCGCGGAAATTTCTATGTCGAAAACTTCTACGACGATCAGAAATCCTTACTGCGGAAACTCCTACTGTGGAAACCCTTCTTCTTAAGGTGGTTATGGCGGTGGAAACTACAATGGCCCACCATACCAAAGCGGTGGTGGTAGCCCACCATACGGCCATAACCCGCCCACCGGCTACGGTGGCCCACCATATCATAGTTGGGTGGCGATCAACTTGACTTCACTATCCTAGAACAGAAGAGGCCTCCAATGGGGATTTGTAGTTGTACTGATGACCAGCCTTCAGTTATTCTGGTTTTTGTTTTTGGTTTATCTCGAATAAGATCTTTTTAGACCCCAATACAATTCACATAGTTTTTTCTTTAAGTCATTTCTCTCTGTTTTATGGTGTGTGCGCTTTAGAGAAATTTTTTATTTAAATTCTTCCATTATGAAATACACAACGTAAAAAAAAGTATCAAGGAATTAAGAGAATCTGAATATATATTAAACCTAAGGAAATCTGAAATTTGAACAGATATTTTGTAAAATTTTTGTTATAAATTTTAAGATTATTTGAAGAGGTTCTAGGGGGGTTGAAATTAATTATTTTAGTGAAAAATGAATGATAAACTTTATTCTTTAATAACTATATTTTAATTTTACTTAATAATTATTTTAAAATCTTGATTTGTCAAGTATATTGTTTTTCAACTGCTATTTAAGTTCTTTATTATTTACTATAGTGTCTTCCAAACCCACAAAGTCTTTTTCAATTAATTTTATTAATAAAACCATGTTTTCAATAAACTAAAATTTAGAACATTTATACAAATAACTAATTTAATAAGCGTATATCTCATATAATATTTATAAATGATTGATACAATTATTTTTTTAATAAAAACTAAGTTTCCTTTCTTCACTATATGTAATAATTACTCTCTATGTTTCATAATAAGTGTTGTTTTAATAGTTTTTTCTTATCATAAAAATGGCACGTTACAATTCTATTACAAATTATATGTAAATTAATTGATAACTACATTGATTTTATAAATAATTTTAAGAAAATAGTCATGATAAATTCGACACATAAATTTTTTTGTATAAAAGTATTTACAGTAAAAGTTAATACCGTGCTTTGAAGCCTGGATCAAAATTTTTTTTTTAATTATATTTTCTTATATATAGGCAACGGCCATACACAATCCCAACCGGAAATTTGTGTTGCTAGCTTACGCAAGGCAAAGTTGAACCAAAAAGTTATTCACATGCTGCACTCCTAAACGAAATTAAACCAAGTAGAGAGAAAAATAGACTCGGATGGATTTGATTGGTTCCAAGACAGTGGAACATGTCGAAGTCAAATGTGGTCTTGATGTCAGAGATTACAGCTTCGGTCTGTCAAGACAACTATGAACTGTATATTCAAATGTTTATAAATTTTGAAAATATAATATCAAAATACTGTAAAATGTTTATAAAACTTGAAAATGTGTAATCAAAATACTGAAAGGGACAGATATTACCAAAAAAAAAAATCGGTAATTTGAATATGTGTTTTCATTTTACCTTTAACTTTGACCAAAAAGAACACAGAACGTGCCTTCAGTTCATATGATGTAGTTATGTTGAAGTTTATGCATATGATGTAGTAGTGTTTAAATTGTTTTATTTTTGTCTTAGTTTTAACACGTGTTTGTTCTTTCAGTGTTCTTATGGTGTGAAATATCAGGAAGTAATGTTTAATATAAAATTAATTTGCACTAATTTATTATTCTTACTAATGTGTGAAACTTACTAAAGATCTAGATATTACTACTCCTTGAAATTCTCTTTATTATAAGAAAAAAATATATTTCTAATTAAACACCATACAAAAGTCTCAGAGTTGACTGATGGAAATAGAAGAAAATCTATTTGTAGATATTGAGCTGCTTGTTTCTACGAAGGTACACACTTTGCACAGCGTGACTAAGCGGTTCATGGTGTTTAGGCAAGATACGAAGAGCAAAGAACTTTGTTACACTGATGATATTGGGGGTCTATGCATCTTCCTTGGCCAGAGTGAAGCCTTCTGTCTCAAGGCAAGGATGTATCCGGGACTCAAGCCTAACTCTATCCATTACATTGGCTCAGGACTTGGTTCTAACAATCTAGCATCTGGTACGGTCCGTTCCTCTGATCCCCCACGTGGTAAACCCTTCCAGGTCCATTACCCTTACTGGCTTCATCCCACTAATCACATTGCTTAATATTTATATATTAACCCTCTTTATGTTGTGTCATGTGTGTTATTCTACTTCTTCGTTATTTTTTTCATAATTTATGTATAATGATACTTTTAATTTATAACAACACATTCGGTTGGCAAACCTACACCAAATCTTTTAGCGTCATTGCAGTAGTTATAGATCATGGAGTTGCTTTGGACCCACTTAAGCTTCTTCATGCTATTTTCATCGATCCCTTCATTGAGCCATGAGCTCGAACCAGCACCACCGCAAGATACATTAGAGCCAGGGGCCGACCAATCACAGTCTTGAACCTCATAGTTCCTGTAATAAGCTGTGAAAGGCGCTTTGGACCAGTCTATCTTCACGAGCCCTCCTCTTGTAGCCCAATCATCTCCATTCCATAAGCTTGAATGGAATCTCATTGCTTGTTTCTCTGGATAGGATACGTTCATCGTTTTCATGTTCTTGAATTCTCTTATCGGTGTACCATCCACATAGAATCTGTCAAAGATTCGACTCTAAACTATTGTTAAATATTTGTTTATTATGCTTAAGAGATGAATAGAGACTAGAATATTTTTATTTTACATTATGGTTTTAGGGTTCCAGAGGATGGAGTAAGTGTGGAAATCAACGGTGGGATCAAACCAGAGACGGAACTGTTGTTCTCTATCACCTTTTCCTTGTGTGATGACATTTGTCTGGACTGTGTAAGGGTCACCACTTAGATTCCCCAAAAATTCGAAGTCTATCTCATCCCACATCTTTCCTTCAGACGCAAGCTACATAACATGCACACAACCACATGAGTAAACAACAAATTATATCATACAAAAAAAAATATTTAATTAAAGAGAGTTTGTGGTTTCTTACATAGTAAGATGTGACTGTACCAGCTGAGTTTCCAGGGACAAGCTTGAGCTCCATAGAGATCTTACCAAACAAGAACTGAGCCTTGGATTGAAATCCAGAGCCTGAAGCTCTGTCAAGAGACAATGTAATGGCTTGACCATTCTCTAGTATCTTTGCTTTGTCGCTTCCCCATATAATGTCAATATCTTGTCTGAAATCACCTGCCAGGACTAAGGCAGAACATAACAGAATAGACACAATGATCAAGATTTGTGAGCAACCCATAACTTGTTTTGGGAATTTTAATGGTGGGTCGAGTTTATTTTCTTATGTTAAGAAATTTATATAAGTGAGTGAAGGTGTAGAGGTGATAGACAGTGGCCAACATGTGGATGATAAAGAAAAATAGAAGGAGAAGAATTTTCTGTTTAGAGATGGCCAAGTTTTGGCTTGTGAGAAAATTGAGGAGCAGATGGAAAGTTAAGAAGCTTGTGTTTGACACATGTAGAAAATTAAGTGTGAGGGTTTAGTTTCAACAAGAAGTTCAACGATTCTCCTTAATCCATTGTTTATAACGTTTGGGGTTTAAGTTGTCTTTACATGAAAACCAATCAAAGGGAACTATTCATACTTTCGAATATATAAGAAAATGGTCCATAATAATAAATCGTTTTTAGTCCTTTGTATCTTAGGTTAAACTTTCCTCACCTAAAACTTAAGATATTATATATATGGTACACAGCTGATATGATTTTTTTTTACCTTTGGCTGATAATAATTTACTTGTTATACATAGAAATCATGCATATAAATTCCAGGTTTTTGTACAAAAACTAAAAATATTCTAAAATTCAGTTAAATCATCTAAAAGAACTGCTTTACGTAAATATCTACACAAGGATTTGCAGATTTGGACTTTACGTACGAGTTCAGACATGCTATCTTGCCACTTGGGATAAGAAACTTCCTGACTACGACCGTCGTCAAGTTGAATGTCTTAGCTGTCTCCACCACTACTGAATCAAAGTCAGTCAAAATCATTATTTTACCCAACTACTACCTTGTTCCTTTTGACGTGGCATCTCTCTTCTTCCTCCACGTTTTGAATTTATTAATTAAAATAGTAGCCTTATCTTAACCACTCTAAACGTGTTTTCTTTTCACTCTAAACGTGTTAAAGTGAAAATACATAGCAACATTAAATTAATTTAAGTTTTATCAACAATTTATTATATTTGTACAAAAAATATATTACATACTCCTATGTAATAACACTTAAAAGTAACGAAGTTAAATTGAAGTATAAAATTTCTAAACCACTAAACAAATCAACTTAAAACTCAGATGCTAAAAAGAAATAAATGAAAATTTTATTATGACGAACCCTAAGCTGGTTATATCATTGAGAGACGATATCGAATTGTCTAACTGATGAAAAAATAAAACCGTTAAATCACTAAGGAAAAGGAAAAGGAAAAGTAACGAACTTACCTTATAATAATAGTTAACGACTTTTTGTCAACATTCTGATGAACTTTTATTTTGTTAAAGATACTAATGAATATTTTAAAACAAACAATTCATCAGTTATTTTGTTCTAACAGAATCTCTTGGTTCTACTAGAGAAATGAAAACTCCTTCTCTGCCAAGGACGGTTCAAGCCGGTGGTAAAGTACCAAATCCAACTTTTTAAAAGTAAAACTCCCAAATCCAATTTAATTTGAAACGGTAACTTATATTCAATTTATTTAAAAAGAACATTACTTAGACAAAACGCGTGAACTCCAAAGCTAATCGAAGACAGCTTTTACTACAAAGGTGGCCCAATCACCAGCTGTTGCCTCAAACACGGCTTCTTCTTTCACCATACGAACCTTCTTGGGAACCGCCTTTTAAACCTTTACTACTACTATATATACATCCATCCATAAACCCTTAAAACTCACAAACCAAAAACCCACAAGAAGAAGAAAAGAAACCCATAAATTTCTAAAAATGGCAAAGAACTATTTACTTCCTTTGTTTCTTTCTCTTATCGTTATCTCCTCTGCTTCAGCTAATAACTTCCAAAGAGACGTAGAGATCACTTGGGGCGATGGACGTGGACAGATCACAAACAATGGAGAGCTTCTCACTTTATCTCTAGACAAATCCTCTGGCTCTGGTTTTCAATCCAAAAACGAGTACTTGTTCGGTAAAATCGACATGCAAATGAAACTCGTCCCTGGAAACTCAGCAGGAACAGTCACAACACTCTACGTAAGTTACATAACAAACAATATTCACGTTATTTTGTTACATTTTAAAGTTCTTGTTTCTAACATTTTTTTTTTGTGCAGTTGAAATCACCAGGAACAACATGGGACGAGATTGATTTCGAGTTTCTTGGGAACCTAAGTGGAGATCCTTACACACTTCACACAAATGTCTACACACAAGGCAAAGGCGACAAAGAACAGCAGTTCAAACTCTGGTTCGACCCCACAGCTGATTTTCACACGTACACTATTCTATGGAACCCACAAAGAATCATTTTCACGGTCGATGGAACTCCCATTAGAGAATTCAAAAACATGGAATCTATTGGTACTCTCTTTCCCAAGAACCGACCAATGAGAATGTACTCTAGTCTTTGGAACGCTGATGATTGGGCCACGAGAGGTGGTTTGGTGAAAACCGATTGGTCTAAAGCTCCTTTCACTGCTTCGTACCGTGGCTTTAACCAAGAAGCTTGTGTTTGGTCAAACGGCAAGTCTTCTTGTCCTGATGTCTCGAAACAAGGGACCACTGGCTCGTGGCTGTCCCAGGAGCTTGACTCAACTGCTCAAGAAAGGATGAGATGGGTGCAGAAGAACTACATGATCTATAATTATTGTACGGATTCAAAGAGATTTCCCCAAGGTCTTCCTAAAGAGTGCTGAGCTGCGTAGAGAGTTGAGAGTGGAACAAAATTATATTTTTTTTCTTTATTGTTATAAAATTATATTCATTTATATTGTAGATCACGTGAATTTATTGATTGGTTTGTATCGTACTTAATAAGAAGTAAGACCCCCTTCCGTATTGTATTTAAGTGATTGACGTGTTACATATTTTATAGTTTGATTTATATTTTATTTTTAAAAGCAACTAAACTTTATACTATCAATATGTTAAATACAAAAAAACAAAAGTTAAGCACATCAATCATTTTAGTTTTATTTTGATTAGTTTAAATGTTTAATGTTTTATTTATTTTCCAATAAATATTAGCCACTAATATATTTTATAATTCGATTTGTATTTTATTTTTAAATGCAACTAAAGTTTATAATATCAATCTTTTAAATGCAAAAACAAAAGTTAAACACATCAATCATTTAACATCCGAAGAAACTATTATGAATGTACTCAAAAAGAAAAATCCAACCGGGGTTAAACTAAACCGGGACAGACCGACTTTAACAGAAACAAAGAAATGAGCACACGTAGCATGAGGCACAAGTAAGCACATGCTGGCTTCACAACAACCAGCTGTTCAAATATTAAACAACACAAGAGTCACAAGCGGCGAACTAAATTACAAGTGTACTAAGACTAGCCTCCCTTGTATAAAACCACCCCCAACACACACGGTCCCAATGAATGAATTCAATTCTCAAATCTTACCGACATACAAGCATGGAACGTTCCACTTTGATCTTATCTATTTTACTCACACTCACCGCCTTTACCACGACCTTCTTCTCCCCGGTTTACGCTGGAACTTTCGACACGGAGTTTGATATCACTTGGGGTGATGGTCGTGGTAAAGTCCTCAACAACGGAGAGCTTCTCACTCTTTCTCTCGATAGAGCCTCTGGCTCTGGCTTTCAATCCAAGAAAGAGTATTTATTCGGAAAGATCGATATGCAGCTCAAACTCGTGCCTGGAAACTCGGCAGGCACCGTCACTGCCTACTACGTTAGTGTTACATACTATAATAATCATATATTAATTCATTTTATACGTTGTTACCATGTCACATGGTGGTTGATATTTTCTAGCACAGCCCCAAAAAAATATTAGGCTTGAGCCCACATAATATACATAGATATAGGGTTTAAACTGTTGAACTTTTTTGTTTTTTTTCGTCAAAAAAAAAAAAAAAAACTTTTTTGTTTTATGAAAGTTTTGAATATTTAAGGGCCAACAATGTTTTATGTACTTGATCGTTTTTGATGCAAATTTAGCGGTTAACCATGTTACATATGGTTGTTGTTTTTTTCATACAGCTGAAGTCGAAAGGTGATACGTGGGATGAGATTGATTTTGAGTTTCTTGGTAATCTAACTGGTGACCCCTATGTGATGCATACAAATGTGTATACACAAGGCAAAGGTGATAGAGAACAACAATTTAATCTCTGGTTCGACCCAACGGCTGATTTTCACACTTACTCTGTTCTATGGAACCCTCATCACATCGTGTAAGTATAGCAAACAAATTAAAGCTTTCATGTTCAACCTAGAAAATTTAAATCCGTAACACATAATTTTTATAGGTTTTAAGAGTCATTAATATATTTTGATGCAGTTTCTCGGTTGATGGAATTGCTATAAGACAATTCAAGAACCTAGAACATAGGGGGATTCAGTATCCGAAACTGCAGCCCATGAGGCTCTACTCAAGCCTATGGAACGCAGACCAGTGGGCTACAAGAGGAGGTCTTGTTAAGACCGACTGGTCCAAGGCGCCATTCACCGCTTCTTACAGGAACTTTAGAGCGGACGCATGTGTCTCGTTCGCTGGAAAATCATCTTGTCCAGCCACTTCGCCAAGATGGTACACTCAGAAGCTTGATCTAACTGCCGAAGATAAGATGAGAGTGGTGCAGAGTAAGTTCATGGTTTATAACTATTGTACGGATACCAAGCGGTTTCCTCAAGGGGTTCCAAAGGAGTGTAGTATTCACTAACTTCGGGAACTTGTGTAGTTAATTAATGTGTGGTCCGAAACTCCAAAGCCAGTACGTATATTGGATCGTTCAAATTATGTGTGTAAGTGTTGTGTGTATTGGGGGTATACGTCAAACCAACTCCCCTGTTTCTATGTACATGTTCATAATAAAATGGGTGTGACTTATGATGTTTTATGATAAAACAATATGCATTAGCAAAACCACACCACTATGCTGCATGCTACTGTTGAGCGTGAATGATCAGTTTTGTGTTTTGTTGTTTCATTTACATAAATAAATCTATGCTGTTAATAATGATAATATTTTATATTTTGTGTTAAAGATAATTTATTTTTGTCTTAAACACCTAAATAAACTTGGATAACCAACCGAATATACATTGTATGAACAATAGTTGACAGCTGAATTAGGGCAAAATAAAACTAATAAAGATCAATGACCATTTCTATTTCTAGAAATAAGTTATTGAAAAGAAAATCATACTAATTAAAATATATTATCATTTCTAGAAATAGTTACTACAATATGCCAAGTAAGAGGGATCCAACGACTGTAAACCCATCATTGACTATATCTTGTTTCACAAGCAAATACGTCAGTGAGACCTTATCTCTTCTCTCAATCGCTCTCTTTTTGAATTCATTTCTCAATTTTGTTTGTGTTTCTATTGCAGATGCTTTATTTTTATATTTCTCTTTCTTATGTAGCTTCATCAAGTTGTATGAGGATAAGTAATTGAACGGAGGGAAGTGGAAAGAACAGTGAGATTACTTTAAGATGTGTCTGAAGGGAAGCAAGAAGAACAATAGAGCTAGATATTTTTTTTTTCTTTTGAAACTCATTTTACTAGCTAGATAGATATGTTGAACTTAATTTAAAACATGTATGAATGGTAACTCTCTGGCCCAAATCTGTTATTCATTCAACAATAAATTATTTGAATGTCTTGAACTTTTTGCCTGCGATTGACCGAGATCTATCCACCTGGAATGAATAATCTGAAGTTGTGTAATAATTGTGTAAAGCATGGGAGAGACTCCATGAATACTTCACGTAGTTGCCTTAAATAATTGTGCGTGAGAATTCTTACTTATGTGCCTGACATGTTCTTTCTAAATTTCAAAAACCTGTCGGTCCATTTTACCAAAAAACAAAACAAATATTTCGAGTTATTGCTTAGTTAGTTATAAAAATCGGCTTTAAAACGTTTTTTATTCATAAATTTATTATATGAAAAACTTACAAATTTGAGCCAACGGCATGACCCAAAAACAGGAATCAATTGAAGGGAAAAAACAACCTACATGTATAATTTATGTTTTCTAACGACTAATATTTGTTTTATAAGCTAACATAATTCATCTAACTGATAATAATTATTAAAATTCATTAGTGTAAGACTACCACGTCGATAATGGGACTCCACGACTCTCTAATGCACTCGTTTTCTAAAATCTTTCTCCCTATTTAAACACAAATCTCCGATCATATTCAAACCATAAGAATCTATTTGCTTTTAAGCAAAAGCAATCACAGAGCAAAGAAACATGGCGGCTTTTGCAACCAAACAGTCTCTCTTGATGTTGTCTTCTTCTCTTCTGCTCCTTATCGGCGTATCCACCGGAAGTTTCTACGACAACTTCGATATCACATGGGGTGATGGTCGTGCCAACATATTTGAGTCTGGCCAGCTCTTGACATGCACTCTAGACAAAATCTCCGGTTCAGGTTTTCAGTCCAAGAAAGAGTATCTATTCGCAACATCTATCTTCTTCTTTTTTTGTAACATTGATTGTATGATATTGAATCTTATATTAAGAATGTTTTCACAGCTTTCCTCTAAAGGCGAGACATGGGACGAGATAGATTTCGAGTTTTTGGGTAATGTTACTGGACAACCTTATGTTCTACATACAAATGTGTTCACGGGAGGTAAAGGTAACCGTGAAATGCAGTTTTATCTATGGTTCGATCCCACCGCGGATTTCCACACTTACACCGTCCTTTGGAATCCTCTTAATATCATGTAAGTAATGTAGTTCAACACAATGTTGTTTTTGATAATTTAATGGCTATGCCACTATAGATAATAATGCGAATGTTTCATCCAACTGTGTCCAGAACCGGCATTGCCTTTAGAATCTTGATTTGATCCATGATGGCATTTGTGTTGTTTTTCTTGTGATCTCAAAAGCTTTCTTGTGGACGGTATCCCGATCCGGGTTTTCAAGAACAATGAGGCTCACGGTGTGGCTTACCCGAAAAACCAGCCGATGAAGATATACTCAAGTCTATGGGAAGCTGATGACTGGGCGACGCAGGGTGGTCGAGTCAAGACCGATTGGTCTAACGCTCCATTCAGCGCTTCCTACAGAAGTTTTAGTGATGTGGACTGTTGTAGCCGGACTTCAATATGGAATTGGGTTACTTGCAATGCGAATAGCAACTCGTGGATGTGGACAACACTTAACTCGAATCAGATGGGACAGATGAAGTGGGTGCAAGATGAGTTTATGATTTATAACTATTGTACTGATTACAAGAGGTTCCCTCAAGGTTTACCCACGGAATGTAATCTTGGTTGATGATGTTACCAAGAAAATTTCAAGCACTTGATGCAGTTTCTTTCTTTCTTTCTAAGTTGACTTCATGATTTGATTTTGTTATTCTTTTGAGTTTCTAAGATTTGTTTCCCTAATGGTTTATTGATTATATTCTTGGTCGTCTGTCCACACTATTTTTTTAATATATTAAATTTTCAGTAAGATCTTATTCAGTTCTAATCACAGCGACCTGAAATAGAACAAAGAAACAATTTTTTTTTTTTTGGGGGGGGGGGTCATAAGTTCATAACACAGTGAAAACAGAATATTCTGCAGGAAAAAATAGCAAAACAAAACTCTAGTCTACGTAGTAGTCAGTGAACAAAATAAATAACTAGATTTCTCCCTTATTCATAAACTGGTTTTAAACAATTTCACCTGTAACCGTAAAATGAATATTTATAATTAAAATTATAATTTAAAATTAGAACCCTAATCGAAGAAATCTATCTATTTTATTATTCGGTTTTTAGACTTCGTATAAATGTTGCACTGCGGACATTTTATAGTCTAGAAATTTGTCAACCCATGAATTGGATATTTCAAAAAGTATGTACATGATGCTTTTCAAAAAAAAAACTAAGTAACTATTGCTTTTTTTTTTAAAAAAAAAAGGTTGTTAAAAGATTTTCCATATAAATTAAGATGACACCTAATGATTATAACCATAGCATTAATTATTACATTGTAACTCATTTTACTAGTTAATATTTCCTGTAGAAATTTTCAACTTCTCACACATATTGTGAAATTTGTAACAATTACCATTTAACCTTTTTAATCAAATGTTATTTAACCTTTATCTTTAACTGATGTATATTATGGATAAATTAAGAAAGAGCAATAACTAAACATTAAAAATTAAAACATTTGGATTTTTGAAAAAAATAAACACTTAATAGTTTATGCGAAAGAAGAAAACATTAATACATAGCATTAGAATTTTCATTGATTTGCTGTTAATTAAATGAACATAACTTTTAGGTCATGAAGTAGGAAAAATCACTTCTAGGGTCATGAAGAAGGGAAACACTATATAATTCAACTGCTAATGGATCCAGAGAGAACCAAGGTGGATTTATTCATTCTCAGATATGTGTTTCAGAACTCCTTATATGCTATTTGGAGAGAGAGGAATGAAAGAAGATTTAGGGAAATTAGGAACCGCATCTCGAGCATGAGAAATAGGCTATATAGGAACTAGGAAGGCCATGGAAACATGGTTCTCATTTCGTTAATTACTCTCTGTTTTTTTTTTATGTAATCTAGATCTCTTGCCACAAACTTAAAACTCAAACATTAACAATCATTGGAAAAAAAAAATCTGGTTGAATTAATTTAACATCCTTTTTTTTAGAAAAAGAAGAAGCGAAACACTATCTTGATGAAGTGATACTAGTGACATGCTTATTTCAGACATATTGAATTATTGAATCTAAAAGTCATATTCTTAATTTCGTGCTTCTCTCATCTCATACGCGCCACTTGATATACCTTCACTCGAGTCAGTTTTTCTTTTCTTTCAATCAATGTATTTAATTATCGGTTAAACAAATCAAAATTAATTTAGATAGCCATATATATATATATATATATGTATAACTATACGAAGACATCATATTTTTCACCTTATATAATGTTCTTCCGAAGTAGTGTTTTAAAAAAAAAGAACTCCAGATTAAAAACAATAATTTCTATATTTTTATCAGTTTCAACATGGCACCATAAACTATGGTGTGCCGGCTGTCATGCTTAAAAATAAGAAACCAATGCATGATGTATGGTAAAGCACAAAGTACAAGTAATACCTTTTGAAAAGTAGATTTCCTCGTCAGGAGGCTGAAAACTTTTACAATTCAACAGATAACGATACGTCAACAACTCTTTTTGGTGATAAATCATCTCTTAGTAATTTACTTTGAACACGGCACCGATAAAGTTCTAAGTCGATCCTATAAAAATTGGGGAAAACAGTTAATACATAATATAACTGTCATAAACCAAAGAAAAAACAAGAACAAAAAGGAACTAAATAGTACGTAGTTTAAAAATATTGTCACAGATTCAATGGAATTTAACGAAGCCTTCAGGATACAAATTAATCGACTCTATTTTATACTCCTTTCGTTTTACTTTAATTGTTGTTTTTACTTAGAAATTAAGGAAACATTTCATTTTATATATTTTCTATAAAAAACACAATTACTTATAATATCTAACCACATTTTAACCTAAAAATAGAATAATATATAAATTTAATAAATTTTACATTGAAGTTATAAAATGACATTTATTTTATAACATATTTTTTTCCTACAACAATAAGTAATTTGGAATGGAAGAAGTATCACTTTCTCCTTTTACGAAAACTTTGATCGATGACAATGAAAAGTATACCATTCAATTTCGTTTTCACAGTAATTAATTTTCTAAATAAATAGTATTTGTTTGATCATTCAAAATAGACTTATTCCACATCATTTATAAAAACAAATTAATATATGTAACCTCTAAATTACGTAAATTAGTTTTATTTTATTTTTATTTTTTAATATGAATATATCAAACATGATTTCAAATCCAATCATGGTAAATGCACATATAGTAAATGTACACAGAGAAGAATATATTATGGAAAAAAAAGAATATATTGTGAGAACCTCGGACATTCATTAAAATATTAATTAGCCAGAAAATAAAATAAGAAGAAAAAAACTGATGACTGGATGACGTAAAGAACAAAGAGAAGGTAGATGTAATTACTAATGATTAAACGGATATATACGTATATTTCTGTATTTATTGATTTCATATGTGGATAAATTTTGTATTGATATTTAGAAATCTACTTAAACTACTAATAAGCATAGTTAGCAGCAGGTGTCTCCTTGTCGGGGCACATTGATGTATTGATCAATAATGGATGATATATACGCGACATTCATCAATTTTATAATGCAGCAATATATGTGCTCATACCATAACTATTCGCTACAATAACCACTTCTTCATTTTTTTTACTTCTTTAAATATATATTCCTTTTGAAAGAAGAGGGAAACAATAAAGCAAAAACTTAGGTACCAGCATCCAAAACCAAATTTTGATTGAATTTAGGACTATAGTTACAACGTCAACTCGATTTAAGATATGAAAACATGACTAATAAGAAATAGACTTAACGAAATACATTTAATATAAGGATTAACAATTGATAGGATGATATTACTAAAAAAAATACAAGACTATTTTAGAGCCTTAACGACAAGTCAAGGTGACTCATCTCCTGATCCTGATCAAGACCACTCTCCGGCACACGACGGCCTGAGAAGTCGGTCGGGACACTGCTTTCGACAAATCCTTCATAGCCACGGCCGTAGATCTCAAACCGGCCGGAAAAAGGGTAAGGCTGATCAGAACCAACAGTAGTTGAGGATCTAAAGAGTTCTCGACTCTTCTTGGCTAAGGTTCTCTCTAGCTTATGAGCGTTTTGATGGCCACCTAGAGCTTGAGAGCTGTAAAACTTTCTTTGACAATAGTTACAAGAGAATACCCTAGGTTGCTCCAAACATGACGATGAGTTCGTGGAAGAAGCAGAAGAAGACGTAGAAGAAGGCTCGAGGACAAGTTCTAGGTTTAGGTTGTGGTTCTTGTAACTTGGTAGGCTCAGACGTAGAGATGTGTTTGGCTGAAAGTCCATACCTAAATTTTTAGAGAGAGAGACAAAGGGAGAGGTTAGAGAAAACGAGAAGATAGACGTGTGTTTGAAGAGTTTGGGGGGGGGGGGTTGAGGGGCATTATATTTAAGGTGTAAAGGTGCGTAGGTTTGCTCAAAACTCAGGTTGGGTGCAGCTTCGACTGTAAAGTATGGGGAGAGAGATGAGACATGGAAGCTGAAAGAATCAGTGGGGATCCGAGTGTTGTCGCCTCCATTAATGGCATCCTTTGAACCATTTGAACCCTTTGTCGGTCCATCCAATATTATTTTCCTCCGAGTTTTATAATGTAACATATATACTTGTATCTTTTAGAGTTTTGAACACCTCAAAAATGATGTCCCATGTGGTAGTTGTTAACACCATACACATAGGATAGCAGTTTTAATAGTATAGATGTTGTAGTTAATGCCTTTTCTATTTGACACTAATTTATATCGTATTTTTTGTAAATTACTTTAAACATATATATATCATTTCGGTATGTGCAGATTCCCTAGCATTTTCCCGTCATAGTTCAATTTACCAAAGTTTTCTAAGTACAACCAGAAATCTATTTGTGCTCAAATTTATTCCATACCAAAAATAATATGAGAAAAAGATGATCATATACATAGCAAAAGTCAATTTATATGATTTTGATAAGCAGTCGTTTGAAATAACTTCATGTTCAAAGTATTAACTTTACAGACTTACAGGTGGTTGTAGAATTAGGTTAAAAACCCAAAAAGATTGATTATGAGAAGATAAATTCACTCAAACTAATTCTATGTATTATACTTTGCAAGTTTTATAAATGCATCAAGTATCACAAATTTAGGGTAGAATTATACAAATAAATTAAGTAACCCAATTCATAGAAAAAAATACAGTAAAATTAAAGTTCAAAACTGACAATTATCGTAAGGGCATAATTGTCTATACAAAAACAAAATTGAACAGAGTTTCAATCAAAACAGCTGTTAGGAAAGACTTAAGATCAAAGCTCTCTTATCAAATTTCCAGGAATGGCAATGAACACTAGCCATGATAAAGCTTTTTGACTCGGCTTAAACATGAAAGATGACGTTAACCCCAATTTAATTGAAATCATCTCCCACCGTATGATCATTCTCTCCATCAACGGTTCACAAGGAGTTCGTACCAGATAAGATGTATGTGGACTGCATCATAGTGAACCCGCTTTGGTTATCACGTTTTGCCTACGGTGAGCTTAGAATCACAGAACTCATTTCAGTTTGAATTGTTTCAAGTAAACTCAATTAATACTATTTACTCAAGATCAATGAAGACACATCGATGTCATGTGTACATACTGCATGTTTTTTTTTTTTTTGATAAAGGGCTTGTCATGTGTACATATGTTCCATTAAGACTCTCATGCCAGTTCGCGCTTTCCTAATTAACTTCTTTCGTCTCCAATCAATTTTTTGAATTTATCGTACTTTGCTCATAAGTTAATAAGTATAAATCAATACTCCTCGTTTCATTTTAGCTGTCCATTTAGTTTTTTTTGCATACAAATTAAGAAAATATTTAATGTTACATATTTTAGAAATAAAAATAATTTTACATATACACCTAACTATGATTTAACAATAAAAATAGAAAAACATAAAAAGTTAATAAATTCTACATTTAAATTACAATACGACATTTATTTTAAAACGATTTTTCTCTCTACAATGATATATAAAATGAAACAACGAGAGCATGTTATATCATGCGAAATTCAAACAAAATGGATTGTTCTCAGAAAGGGGGGGACCAAATGGTTTGTGTCAATGTTGCTAATGTGTTATCATTCAAATTCGAAATTTTATACTGCACATTAACAATTAATAATATTATCTGTCTAGAGAAAACAACAAATCAAAACTATAAAGTCAAGATACAAACTTTTTGAAAAAAACAAATATTACGTAAATAGTTAATATGTTTTATATATTGGAGACGATAATAACATAATTAGTGAACTTGATGATGCTTTGTGAAATAAATAAATATATATAATTTAATTTTGCAGCCATATGAAGCAGTTATGTGATTTGATTATGAGGAGACGTGGACGATGAGGCGACCAAAATAAAATTAGAAAAGAAGGTTGGACTATGTTTTTTTTTGACTAAAGGTTGGACTATGTTGCTGTCCACCTCAAATCTATTTGTCCTACGATGGGACGACATTAATATTTCATGTGACGATTAGTCTAGAGTTCATCACAATATGGCTAATTAATACAGGACGTAATTCGACAAAACGCAAACGAATACATTATACGTTAGATTGCGTTCATTATTACACTTTTTTTGGACAACAATGTATATATTTACTCTGCATGTACCTTAATATTCATATTCTCTTGTTTCAATAAGATCAATTTTCTAGTAAAAATATATGTTTCAAAAAACTATTTTTTTTTACATTTCAATGTATTAACTAATGATAAACTATACTTTTCAAAACACTTAATTATGATTATTAAAATTTTATTAGTTAAAAAATATGGAAATTGTTGACTATAAAAAATAATGTATTTATAATCAAAATTTCATATGTTTTCTTAATAAGTAAAAAACTAAAACATCTATTTTTTTAAACATAAGAAAGTACTGTTTTATCGACGTAATACACATTAATTATGTAGCAAGATACCAAAATATAAAAGATCGTTTTGATTTATATCCAGATGCATTTTATTCTGAATAATGGTCCATAAATTAATATTTTTCAATTATAACGTTGGCATTATAAGTGATTTGATATAGCTGATAAAAAAACAATATAATATATAAGTGTACTTTTTATTTATTAGAAAATTATTTTACTAAATATCTATTAATTAAATAGATAATTATTTAACTAAATATCTATTGGAGATATAAAATGAAAATTTTGAAACATAAAAATAAAGAATTTGAATGATATTCTTTATGAAACAGATGGAGTATCAAAATAGACAAATGCAACGTCATCCTAAAAGTTAAAATCAAAGTTTTGAAACATGTTTTCGTCTCGTGGTCAAGCCGGTAAATTTGGTGACCCGATATGTAAATCCGGTTAAGATTTTAGGAAAAATCATTATTTAAAGCTAATAAAATTCATAAAAATCGCTAAAATTCGAAATCCGACTACCGGTTAAAATAATGATTGAACCAGTATGTAACTTCTAGTTATTTTTCTAAGATTTTCAGTTATATTAGTACACTTTTTGTATTCTAATTAAAAAGATGGATTTTTATTTTTATTTTTTTAAAAAAAAAGGATAATCATGTTGATTGTGAATCTGTTAACAAAACAGAGCTCTGGATTGTTGAAGAAAAGGAACATGTTAGACTTGAAGCATTTTTTAAAGTTGATAAAGTGAAAAACCAAAATAATTTGAAAGTGGTTAAAAAAATTTTGATCGAACTTTCTGATTTTTATATTATATATAACATCAATTAAAATATTTTATTTGTGATTTTAAAATTCTGATTAAGATCTTGCTAAAATTATTGATGTGATTTAGTATTAATTTATTTTTATTATCATAATCTACTATAACTTGATGTTTTACTTTTCGTTTATCATAAATATTTGTTTAATGTTTTGTATAGGCAATAAAAAAGAAAAACAAAAATTTGATATTTTTCTTTTTGTAAAAAAAGAAATATCTCCTATATTTTTAATAGCTGATATATTATTATAAAGCAAAATTAGTTAATTTATTAACTCATGGTTCATGTGCAGTCGAATCAGTAACCCACTGATCGGAAAGTTATCTGGTTCAGTAACCCAACGGGATCACAATATGGTAAACCATGTGTATTACTTGTTAAAATTAATTCGTATCTTGATTAAATGATTCTAGCAAACACTCAGGATGGATGGCACATGGGAAGTGAATGCCTGAATGGGACTGAATATTATACTGAAAAAAAGGATAAATATTTTACTTAATTTGGTGATTATTAAAAGACATGCTCATCAAGTTGATTGGTTTACGTATGCTCAGCGTTCGACTTCAACCAAAAATGAGTCACGTAACGCGCCCATTATGTCCACTTCTAAAATGATAGAAGCAACAACAACTAAAAAAAATCTATCAATAAAAGAAAGAAAGATCAGATCTCATCACTATAGAATTAATAAATCACTAGATTTTGACCCGCGCTTCGAAAGCGCGGGTATTATTATTTATTTGATAAAATATATTATTTGTTTGTAATTATTGAATATATTTATCTTAGTAAAACTTTATTTATAATAAATTCGAGTCTTTGGTAAACTATGTGCTTCTCTGGCTTTGTTTTATTCCTTCTTCAATCAACATATTTATTTGGTTTGTTGTTAAAATAAATGATTATAGACTTTGATCTGCGTGCCTGCGTGGATGTATATTTTGAAAAATATGTTGATAGTTGTTTTTCATGTAATTATTGCAAAATAAATC
>JABAYD010008750.1:0-15443 GCA_014822095.1 Diplotaxis tenuifolia
AATCTTCTTAGTTTGAGGCTCCAAGCCCTCTCCGTATAGACGCTTAGGCAACTCCAACTCCATAACTGAAACTTAAACACAATACATATGAGTAACCAATATCACAGTCCAGCTTAATAAATTAAAAATAAGAACATTCAACCAACAGTCCTACGCTACAAGACTTTGAACCGGAGCACAACATATATAAGAACATTAACACAAGAACAAAAGAGTCACAACATTTAAAAAACAGTAATAGCTTATAGAGCAAGAGATTGTCCTAAGCTACTTACGGTTCAATCATATATAGGAACATGAACACAAGAACACAAGAGTCAGAACATGAAACTAGCTGTATAAGAACCGAGCACGAGACTGTACTAAGCTAATTACGGTTCTTTCATATTTAAGACTATGCAATCAACTTCAAGTTCAGTGGCATTTCACAAGCATTTACGATTCTATCATATTTAAGATAATGCAATCAACTTCAAATTCAGTGTCATTTCACAAGCATATAAGCTATCAGACTATTAGTATATAACATTACTTTTTTCACATGAATTAAACACTACTCTTTTTCAAACTACAAACACACATGTGAAGGTAATCATGACGACAAAGAACATACACATAAACAAAAAAAAAGAAATTGAAAGGTAATCGTGAGCACACACCGTGAGAGGTAATCGTGAGAGGTAATCGCCACCGAAATCCGAAGGAGAAGAAGTCGTCGTCTTGGTCTTGCCAGAGCATAGTCGCGCCGAAGAAGAACTCGTCGTCACTACTCCACAAACCTGACGACAAAGAACATATACCGTGAGAAGAAGTCAATTGTGAGCACACACTGTGAGAGGTAATCGTGAGAGGTAATCGCCACCGAGAGCCGAAGGAGAAGAAGTCGTCGTCTTGGTCTTTCCGGAGCACAGTAATCACGCAAGAGAAAAAGTCGTCTTCTTGGTCTTCGCCGCCACCAAGAGCCGAAGGAGAGAGAGGCCGAGATAACTGATTTGGAAATTTAGGGATTAGGTTTAGGTTAAGTCGATTTGGGGTTTTTTTGTTTTTATTTTTAATTTTGAATTAGTATTTTCATTAATTATAAAATCTATATTTATTATTTTCTAACTCTAATTACGATTTTTTAAACTAATTTTAAGGGTATAATTGCCATTTAGAAAAATATTAGTCTAATGAGACAATTAGACAATGGGATTAGCTTAAAGAGACAATCTCCCATTTGTTTTGGTCTAAAAAAACAAATTTCCCTAGTTTTTTAGTTAAAAGTTACGGAATCGTACGATAAGAGACCAATTTAAGAAATTTGCAATAAACATGTCTTTAGTACATGATTTATCTTATTATCCATTTATTTATTTTTTCAACTGCTTATTTTTCATTTGTTATTTAAAAGAAAATAAATTTTAAATTAGTTAAATAGTTGTATTAAAAATAACATTAATTTGCTGAAAATTCACTTTTTAGAACTTTGCCGTTAATGGCGCATTTATATACTTACTAGTTGTCTTCCTATTGTTACTTTTAACACTTGTCTCCTCTTTTATTGCAACACATGTTTCCTTGTATTTGTACATTTCTTCATTGACTTATCTCTTAACCGTTTATATAATTTAGATTAAATAAACTAATGATTCAATTATTATGTCAAATTCACACAAACATCAAGGAGGTATGTATTTAGGGAAAACTGTCATTTAAATCCTCAACTTTCAAAACTAAGCCAATAAAAACTCTAATTTTTGAATAGGTCAAATAAATCTTAATCTTTTAAAATTTTCCCAGATTAATCATAAACTTCTGTTGACTCAGTCTTTTTAATCATCTCAAAATCTAACCGTTAACTAGACTTAAACCTCTGTTAACTATTAAAACGGTTCGTTTTGGTTACTCGTTAAAGTTACGTGTTCTTCTCTTCTTGGTTACTCGTTAAAGTTACATGTTCTTCTCTTCTTCTTCACGACTGCAGTCCCCAATTTCAGAAATTCCTTCTTCACCATGTGTTTAAATAAGGCTCATTCGTTCACATGTGGTGAGATTGTAAACATGTACTTCAATTGTTGTTGATGTTTGGGCTGTTGTTCACGGTAATATTTGAATGAGTTTGTGTTTTTTTCTCGACCATGTTGCTGGTTATTTCTTCTAAAGGTGTTTTGGTTATGGTAAGACACAAGGAAAGGATTGTGAACCATTACGTATAATGGAGTTTAAAACCAATACATAACAAGAAACACATGACACAAAATTTGGAAGCATTACATAACAAAAGATTTAATGATTGTGAACTGTTAGACATTTCTCTTCTTGGCTTGACCTATCTAACTCAACTCACGGCTAGCCTCTCTTTGTCTCTCTCCTCTCTCTGTTTCCACTTCTCTACCATCATCACAGAAGCACGCACTCACACTCTTTTTACTCTCTCAGGTTTGTTCTTCACGCTTCTTCTTCTTTCTTTGTTTTCTTGCGCTTTGAACTTCTTTTTCTTCTCCTCAAAGATTTTTCTTTCTTATTTGTAGCTTCTTCTCTGGTACTCTTCTTTATTCTTCTTCTACATGAACCATTTCATAACAAAAGAATCATGACATAACAAAGGAGACATAGAATATGAGTCATTATAACCGATAGAACACTTGATCACGCTTGTGATTGTTCTTGAGAAAGACCTTGGGAAAATCCTTGTGTTGGTTCCTGATCCTACACGAAATGTTTAACTTCGTCCTTTGCGTTATCACCACCAGCATCTGAAACTTCATCTTCATTAACATCCTCCTGCTACGCTCTTTTCCATCATGTCCATCTTCACGGTGCGTTTTACCTTGTCTCGACCCTGTTGTAACTTGTAAGCTTCTTTCTCTGCATCACCAAAATTTTCATATCCCCAAGATCTTTGCCATCTTTCTCTCTGAAATCGCTGGAAATATTTAAGAATTTAGTTGATTTTTGGAATTAGGGATTGCAGTCATGAGTAGAAGAGAAGAACACGTAACTTTAACGAGTCACCAAAACAAACCGTTTTAATAATTAACAACGTTTAATTCTAGTTAACGGTTGACTTTGAAATGATTTAAAAGGCTGAATCAATAGAAGTTTAGAATTAACCTGGGAAAATATAAAAAGATTTGGATTTATTTGGCTTACACAAAAGTTAAGAGTTTTTATTGGCTTAGTTTTGAAAGTTGAGGATTTAAATGGTCGTTTTCCCTCTGTATTTAGTAATATTACTTATGCCCCAATATTACTGATTTTATATACAAATAATTCTATAATTAAAACAAAATTTATTGTAGTCTTAATTATAATATTAAAAATTGATATTAAATTAATTTAATAAAATACAAGGTAAAAATATAAGTTATATCTTAAAAATAATAAGATAATTCCTATTATTCTATATTGGTATTCGGGGAAAAACTAATAGACAAACCAAACACTCTATTGTCTCTAGTAGGGCTGGACAAAAAATTCGAATCCGAAGAACCGAACCGAACCCGATCCAAAAAAGTAGTACCAAACCCGAACCGAAATTGATTAAAAATATCCGAACATGTTTAAAATTTTGGTATTTAAAGAACCGAAACCGAACCTGACCCGAACCGAAGTATTTCGGGTATTCGAATATATTTGAAATGGATATATATACCTAATTATATTACTTATTTTTAGATTTAATGTACATATTAACATCTAAAGTATATAAAACAATTTTAAGTTAACCAAAATACTTAAAAATATATACAAGTAGTCAAAACTAAATGTTTAAAATAACTAAAATATACTCAAAACACAAAAAGTACTTAAAATATTCATTGATTCTTTATCCAAATATTCAATTAAAACTAATTTATATGTTAGTTTTAAGTATTTTAACATATGTAATTCAAATTTATATGTAATATATTATTTTGTTTATGAATTTTGAGAAATTTAAAGCATATAATAAAATTTAAAAATTTTAAAATAATTTAAATGGGTTATCCGAACCCGAACCGAACCCGCAAAGATCCGAACCGAACCGAAATTTAGAAATACCCGAACGGGGCTGGAATCTTTAAATCCGAAACCCGAATAGATCCGAACCGAACTCGAATGGGTACCCAACGCCCACCCCTAGTCTCGAGTATTTAAAGGCATGTATTTAAACCGATAAGATCATATTCTTTGTCATATGGATGGTGCAATATGGTATATGCTAGATCTCTCGGTAGCAAAGAACTAATTAAACAAATGAGATCAGGATCATCTATTGCAATATGAAATGATCCATAACTCCCAATCACACGCCCAATAATCAACTCAAAAGTAAAAAGTTTTGACTCAGAGAACAAAAGAGCATCCATTTATTTGTATTTAATGAACCTTGATATGTTATGGGTCTCTTGAAGTTTCTTATTTTCTGTTTTCAAGTCTGTCTGCGCTTACGCTTATGTTTAGGATATGCTTCTGATAGAGAGGCGGAAAGTAACAAAATAAAACTCAAACTCTCCAGGAGAATTCAAATTCGAGTTCGGATCTTGATTCCAACGAAACAGTCGATGAAATCAAAGGGGTTAAGAGTTCTTCTCTTCAAGCGATAAAGCTCTATTGCTAAAAGCAATTTATAAAATCCAACGTGAAATAATACAAAGGATCCTAGGTGAATATACACCTTAAGGATAAATCCTAAACACATCTGAAATAAGAGATCATTATATTTTAATAAAAAAACACCGACATTAAATAAATGAAAGCCTTTCTTGCAACCCACGTAAGACAATCAGCTTGAGATTCTTCAACGATCATAAGATGCGCTGCATCAGGTCCCCCCTGGTGAGGAAAGATTCGTCCCAGAAGCTACAGGGTCGTTATCTCCATGGAAACGTGAGAGATGTTTGACGTTAAACACGTCGTGCGTACGCAGATGAGGAGGAAGACGAACCCGATACGCATTGGGGTTAATGCACTCCACAACTTCCACTGGTCCAATCTTCCGCCCTCGCAGCTTGTTGAACTCATGAAGTGGTAACCTCTCTTTCGTGAGATATACCCAAACCAAATCTCCCACCTTAAAAATGACTTCACGCCGCTTCACATCTGCAGCTTCCTTGTACTTGGCCGTAGACTGCTCAAGCTTCTCTCTAGCGGCGACGATGTATAGTCTCCAGCTCAGAGACAAAATCGACGGCTTCGCCATGAAGTCGAGACTTGTCTGGAAGGTCCGTTAAGTCCAAAGGGCATCGAGGGACATTCCCATAAATTACTTGAAACGGACTGTAACCCAAGGAGCGATTAACATTATGGTTGTGTGCGAATTCTGCTTGACACAGCTTAGCATCCCAAGACTTGATGTTATCGCCTACAAGACAACGCAGAAGATCACCCAAAGCGCGGTTTGTAACCTCAGTTTGCCCATCCGTCTGAGGGTGGTATGTAGTGCTCATAACCAAGCTTTTCCCAAGTAACTTCCAGAGTGATCGCCAAAATGGTTGAGGAACCGAGTTTCTCTGTCAGACACAATAGAGGACGGAAGACCATGGAGCCTATAAATCTCCCGAAAGAATAGAATTGCAACATTGACAGCATCACTGGTCTTCTTACAAGGAATAAAATGAGCCATTTTCTAAAATTGATCAACAACCACAAAGATTGAATCGAACCCACACTGTGTACGAGGCAAACCAAGCACAAAATCCATACTAACATCAGTCCAAGGCTGTGTTGGAATGGGCAATGGAAGGTAAATACCTGCGTTTGATGCCTTTCCTTTCCCCTGTTGACAAACTCGACAACGAGCAACAAAACGCTCCACGTCCCTACGGAGAGTAGGCCAGAAGTACGACTGCGACACCAATTGCAAGGTTCGGTCATGACCCACGTGTCCCTCATTGTGAAGCTCGCTCACAATCTGAAGCCTCAAGCTGCAATCAGGAAGCCATCATCTAACGTGTACTCGGACACAATTCTTGCATTAACATCTCTTAGAATCCTCGCAAAGAAGGGATCAGTGGGGGTACAACTCTGCAAAAGACGAGAAACCAATCACAGAGGTATGCATCGTAGATAGCAAGGTGTGTCGCCGGCTCAGTGCATCAGCCACACGATTAAATTTGCCCGGCTGATGACAAATAGAGAAGGTGAATTGCTGCAAGTAGGCAATCCATTATGCATGTCGCGATGATACCTTTGCTTGACTGTTCAGGTGGCGAATAGCCTCATGATCTGTGAATAAAATAAACTCTATGTGCACCAAATAATGACGCCAATGTTTGATGGCCTGGACGATGGCATAGAATTCCACATCGTAAGTGGAGTAGCGACCACGAGATCCAGCGAGCTTTTCACTATAGTAAGCAATCGGTCTTCCCTTCTGGCTTAAAACAGCTTCGACGCCGAGCTTCGACGCACACAATGTAGCTCGAAGGTAGTGTCGAAGTCAGGACGAATCAAGATAGGCGCAGTGGTGTCTCTTTGATGAGCTCAGACGCCTCAGAAGCTTTCGGAGTCCATGTGAACTTGCCATCACAAATACAACTGGTTATCGGGGCCATAATGGTACTGAAATGGCTCACGAAACGCCTATAAAATGACGCTAATCCATGGAAGCTACACACATCCGAAACTGACTTCGGTACTGGCCAAGAGCATACAGCCTCTATTTTTGAAGAATCCACGGACAAGCCTTGAGAAGACTCGACATATCCCAAGAAAAGAACCTCTGCGACGCCAAATTCACACTTTTGACGTGCTGCAAAAAAAAATTTCCTTGGGCAAGACCATAAGTACCTGTCGAAAGTGCTCCAAATGGTCCGAATCTGATGCACTAAAAATTAAGATGTCGTCAAAGTAGACGACGACGAATTTTTCTATAAAGGACGCAGAGCTTGATTCATGATCCTCATAAACGTGCTGGGAGCATTGGATAACCCAAAATGCATAACCAGACACTCGAACAATCATTCTCTAGTTTTGAATGATGTCTTCCACTCATCACCAGGTCTGATACGAATCTGATGGTACCCACTTTTCCAGTCAATCTTCGAGGAAATGACAGCTGAACCGATTTGGTCAAGTAGGTCGTCTAGACGAGGAATCAGGAATCTGTATCTGACTCTGATCTTGTTGATGGCGCGACTGTCAACACACATGAGTCAAGTGCCATCTTATTTGGGATAAGAAGGGCATGAACAGCAGAAGGGCTCAGACTTTCGCGGACATAACCTTTTTGCAGAAGATCTTCCACTTGACGTCTCAACTCCTCATGTTCCGTCGGGCTCATTCTGTAGTGTGGGCGATTAGGAAGAGAAGCCCCTGGCACCAGAACCGTGTGATGTTGTATATCACGAAGAGGAGGAAGCCCGGTAGGTAGTTCAGTAGGAAACACATCAAAAAACTCAGAGAGAATCGGGTCCCATGTCGACGCTGCACTAGTCTTTAAGAGGCGAGTAAAAGATGCTGGGAATAGAGCAAAACTGATGCCTTCCTGCTCCAGTTCAGTCATGAATGTCGAGTACGAAAAGAGCATTGTCGGGTTGCACTCAGTCGTATGGTGTTGTGGTACCTGGGGAGGTGGCGATGGTGGAGCTGGTAAGGCATCGTCACGAAACGGTAGCTAGACTATCTTGTGTGTCTCCCAATAAAAGCTATACATGTTTAAAGCACCATCATGTATAATGTTTCTATCGAACTCCCATGGATGACCCAACAGAAGGTGACTGAGGTCCATTGGAGCGATGTCGCAATAGGTCCGGTCTTTATAAAATTCTCTGATCGCAAAAAGCACCAAGACACAGTGAGTGATACGTATGTTGAATCTCTCATCAAGCCAACCCAATGTATATGGCGCAGGGTGTGGTTCTCGAACAGACCGAGCTTATCAACCGCGTCCTCTGACATGACGTTGCGGCAACTTCCAGAGTCGATGACAAACTTGCACAAGCGACCTTTGATTGTACAGGTGGACCTGAAAATATTTGTACGCAGCCACAAGTTATCCTGACGACGACGATCTGCACACGAGCGTCGAACCACTAGCAGCTTCCCATTATTGCCTTGAAGAGGCAGTAGTATTTCGTCAACCTTCTCCTCTTCATCATAGGAGTCATAAAAAACACGTCTTCCTCATTTTTTCTCATCGATAACTAAGCCACGATGATTCTGATGTGGACAATTAGCTTGTCGGTGGCCTTGTTCGCCGCAAGAGACACTTGACCGCTGGAACACGTGTTGAACGCCGCAGTTGTTGGTCATCATGTGTATGTTGTGGCCGAGTTTCTGCAGTCCCTACATCGGAATCTTTTGTTTGCGCAGGAACAGTTGACGTACTTGGCTCCGTGTTACGATTACGAGTCGTGGGAGACGACCAGTTTGACGACGATGATCGTGCTTGTTTCTCAAACGAAGCAGCACGCCAAAGAGCCTCTGCAATCGTTGTTGGGTCGAACTGAGCCATAGCATTTTGTAATTGCGGCCGAAGTCCACCAATGAAACGCGACACGAGCTGATCTACAATATCAAATATCTCTGTTTTTGTTAGTAACAAAGAAAATTCTTCAGCATACTCTTCCACTGATCGTGATCCCTGCTTCAAGTTTTGAAGTTTGTTGTAGGTGAGGCGATCATAGTTGTGTGGTAGGAAAGTGAAACGAAGGTGCTTTTTATGTTTTTCCCAAGTCTGAATGGTGCTTCGTCCGTTTCTGCTACGAGTGACCTTGAGCTGCTTCCACCACGACGCCGCGTGACCCCGAAATCGCATCGCCACCAATGGTACTCTGCGATCTGCAGGTACCTGTTTAAATTCCAGGATATCCTCGACAGCAATCATCCAATCAAGAAGTGTGTCACCGCAAGTACCACCGTGAAACTCTGGAATTTCCACTTTAAAAATTTATTCCCAGCGCTGATCAGGTTGACGACCGCGATCAATAGCCTCAAGAGGCCTAGGTAAGTGTCGTCGCTGATCTCCAAAAGGTCCATACCCGGCGAATGGGTTGACCCTACCCGCTTCAGCATCATTATCCTCATGGGGTTGAGGAAGGTGATCCAAAAGTCTCTGTGTGATCATCTCTCCCATCTCCATCATAGATGCGTGCAGAGTTGATTGAAGGTTCTCTTGCATTGCCACAAGTGTTTGACAAAGTTCCGTCTAGTCCACGACTTCGCGGTTAGGGATGGGAGCGTCGTTCGTCTTCTTTGGAGGCATTGTTGCAAGATGAAGTTGATTCCTAGACGTGTTGTATCTGATACCAACTGATAGAGAGGCGGAAGCAAAGTAACAAAATCAAACTCATACTCTCCAGGAGAATTCAAATTCGAGTGCGGATCTTGATTCCAACGAAACAATCGATGAAATCAAAGGGGTTAACAGTTCTCCTCTTCAAGCGATAAAGCTCTATTGCTAAAAGCAGTTTATAAAATCCAACGTAAAAATAATACAAAGGATCCTAGGTGAATATATACACCTTAAGGATAAATCCTAAACACAACTGAAATAAGAAATCATTATCTTTTAATAATACAACACCGACATAAAATAAATAAAAGCCTTCCTTGCAACCCACGTAAGACAATCAGCATGAGAGTCTTCAATGGTCATAAGATGTGCTGCATCAGCTTCCAACAGGTTCACCTCTCTCCCTTTTTTGGTTTTACCTTTAGTTCCTATCGAAATTTTAATTAGATTGCATCGTCAACAGGTAAACAGCTTCCTCTTGTGATGCACAAAGATTTTGATGAAGTGTTCCGACAAACGTATAACTACATTTTGTTTTGATTCGATTTTGATGTTCACTTCTAATTGTTTATTTTTGTCTTTGTCTTTTCTACAGAACAAAGAATGCCTATAGAAATCAGACCAAGTAGTTTTGCTTCGTGGGGGAAAAGATTATTGTTTTAGAAGGAAAAAAACACACAATTCTGTTTATAAATACCTAGACGAGCCACAAGAAGAGCACATGAATACACTTGAATCTACCTTACTTCTCAGAACCAAATCACCCATACAATGATTTTTACATACATAGCAAGTTGGCCGAGACAGACTGTCGTTGGGAAACAATTCAAATGTTCCTTTTCGAAGTGTCACTGAAGTGTATCCAGATCATGGGTGTAACAGATTTTTAAATACGCATTTAGTATGAAGAGTGAAGTTACAATCACCACACCAGTAAAATCCTCTCTTAGGGTGTACTTCCTCTTCACATACTCCACAACAATATGTTGAATTCACATTTCCTTCGCCATAGCATAAGGAGAGAGGATGATCATCGTATTTGTGTCTTACCAATATGGGTAAAGTAGCGCATGCGAAGCATAAACGGAAGCCTCCCCAAAATAAATTAATGCAACCTAGAAACATAAAATTGATTGAGTCACAAATTGTGCACATTCTGGGTGATGTACTTGATGTCATGCCATAATTAAACGGGAACAACCAATGTGGATGGCTTTCATGCGTAAATGCATCGGTAATTGAAGCACATCGCACATCAATGTTATAGTTGCATCCTTTATATGAGAAACCATTGCAATGACGTAGACAAGCTTCACAAACAAAATAGTTGTAATGGTGAGAATGCAAAGTAAGTTTCTGGTTGATGATTGGGTGCCTTATTAGCCAAGGAAGATAAGTGCATGCATCGTGAAGTATGAAATCACATTGTGTACATCTGTAACACCTTTCAGAATTAAAAGGAAGGGTGCATGCATAGCAATGTTTATCTTCTTCGAGTCCTAGTGAAACTTTCAGACTATGTTGATGGAAAACATGGTTGATTAGGTTTTGATCTATCACTTTGAATGGCTTAATTTCTTCGTCTTCTTCTTTTTCGGGTACCCCATCAAGTTTGTTTCCATCCCAAAGGTCAGCAGCTGTTGCACACTTTGAATGAACAGCATATGGGCAAATCAAGCAAGAATATGCTCCATAGATTCCATTGACATGCCTGCGGCATACCCCACAAATCCAGTTCCCTGGGCCAAGAGAAAAAACATGAGAGATGCGGTGGGTGTGGCGGTTGATATATATAACACGTGGTAAAGAGATGCATTTTCTATGGATTATGAAACAACATTGAAAACACATATACGGGTAGTTAGAACTGCTCAACCCACATGCATCACATGTGAAGGAGAGTTTGATTGGTACTTGGTGGAGTTCATGCTTGTGGGTCTTATTTGGCTTCAGAATCAGAGGTCTTCTCACACATTGGATACATATATGGAAATCACAGGGTAAACACTCATACAACAGTGTCCCCCAAACTTGTTCACGTAAACAACATGTTATATATCTTTTGAGTGCTTGTGAGCGTGAGGGGTTGTTTATGACGAGAAGGAATGTTGGGGTTTATGCATTCCTCGTGAACACAAAAATGGCAGCAATCACATTCGTAGCCTTGCTTGTTGTCATGGTCATCTTCTTCGTAACATCCGTTGCATATTGATGAGATTTTTGTAGATTTTAAAGGAATATCGTGATAGGAGCATCGTTTTAGATACATTTCTTCCAGGATTGCCATGTTGGACTTGGATCTTTTTTTCTTGCACTTTTGAAGGACAAAAAAAATCAAGTTTCTATTTTTCTGTGTCTTCTTCTTACACGTATATAAGATTTGCTGTATATTGAAAAAAAAAAGAAAAACAGGATGAAGAAATGAATTAATTATTGTCTTCATGGTTAGCAGATTTTATAGTTATCAGTTTGTCTTGAACTGGTACATTAGAATGCCTAATTTGATAATAAAACTAAGGGATAACTTTGCTGCATGATAGAATCGAGCCTTTGCCTACTGAATGACCCCATAGTTACATAGATTATTTTTCATAAAGATCAGTATTCTATATTTCCTAGATTACACGGCAAAGAAAAACTATATAAATATGTAATAAATAAATATATTCATATATAATAAATAATTTTATTAGTGCTACAAACAGTCTTTTTTCAGTCAACTATGGTTCTGGCTGACCTGTCCATTTTTGATGTGTTCTTACACCAATATAACCAATTAGAGTTATTATGTCCACAAACATATATATATATATATATGTGATTCATCTACATTATACACGAAATGAATATTAAAAAAAAAACAAATTGCAATAGATATTAATATTTATTTATTTTATTATTTTATATTATTTTAGTGAAGATTGTTATTTATGAATTATTATTTTATGTATATAGAATTATGGACATCGATATATTATTAGTATTGAGAAAATTTTGTTAAAAATAAAATCATTGATTCAGAAAGTAAAATCAAATTAAATTTTAATTACCATCTTTCTAACTAATGTAAAAACAAATTATAAATAAGATTTTTCAAAAAAAAATCCATTTCTAATTAACGTGAGCAAAATTCTAAATAAGAAAAAAAATGTGTTAATATCCTAAAATTAATGTTTTAGAATAACTTGATTTCATTAATGAGATATAGATATTTTAGTGTCATTAGAAAATTGAATTAACCAATATGATTTAGAAAACAATTTCTATATTTTTTAAGAATTTGAGATGCTAAAAGGAACATTTTTTTTTATTAAACCACATGGTATAGATATAAGAGAAATTTTCATACATTTACTTATTAAATATATTTCCTTTTCTGATATTACATTATTTTTGATAAATATATATAATGCACGGAAAACCAACTAAATAAACTAATATATATTCCAAAATATATATACATACCAAATAAATGTGCCATTTGCCATTTCGATATAAAATTTTTATATATTATTTTTTAGTTTATATAAAAATATTTACATAGGTATTGATCATTAACTATCCACCAACATTCATCTTCTAGTATTCTTGTCTTTAATTCGAGAGTATGGAAAAAGATTATTGTACATAACAACGAATTTACCACAAACACAAACGCTAATTAACAACGAATTTACAACAATTCGAATTTGTTGTAAAATTACAATGAATTAGCGATGAAGACATATTTCGTTGTTCATTTGTTGTTAAAATGTCTTTCATTTACTGCGTTATAAATTCGTCATAAATTTTCGTTCTTACGGTCCGCCAGTTACGTCTAGATGGTCAAATTGAGTACAGTACACATTTACTTCTCCCGCCCATGGGACCTCTATTCACCATCAACACATTATTGCACAGAAACACACACAAACCATAAGCAGCAAAACCATGTGTTTCAGAACATAAGACAAAAACAATTGTATCTTCTCTTGCTCATATAGCCTTTACCTATTTAATTTTTTTTTCAAATTAAAACACAATTGAAACAAAGAATGCACTACCTAACTCAAAATTACCACATTCAATAAGTGGAGTCTCATGAGCATACAGTCAAAATTTACTTAGTGTTGAAAATTTTCTTATTACCTGAAGCCATCTTCATCAGCAAGTCTCTGAACTCTCCAATTCTTTATGGGCCGTTGGGACACTCAAAACATGTAGTTCTTATGTAAGGAGGAACCCATCTGAAGTAGTATCCAAAACAAGTGGAGGCTCATGAGCTTACAGTCAAAATTTACTTAGTGTTGAAAATTTTCTTATTACCTGAAGCCATCTTCTTCAGCAAGTCTCTGAACTCTCCAATTCTTTATGGGCCATTTGGACACTGCAAACAAGTAGTTCTTCTGTAAGTAGGAACCCATCTGAAGTAGTATCCAAAATAAGTTTTCAAAACAAAAGAAAATGCCTCATATATTTAATTCCATGTATTTTGATTCGACCGTAAAAAAATATTAAAGCTTAAAGTATTATTAACTGATGGATCCAAAATAAGTTCAGATCAAAATAAGTTTTAGAAAGTGTCATAAAAATCTATTTGAACCTAGAGTTGCTCAAAAAGACATGGAGTATTATTAACCGAACTTGATTCCAACATAGTCTAGGTAGTTAGAAACCAAAAACCTGAACATTTTAATCCAAACCAAAAGGGATACTCAATCAGTCATAGTGGTGTAGTCTGGTAGACAGTCGAGTTAATTGTATAATGTAAAGCTCTGTTGGATAAACATCAAAGATAGCTTGATGCCTAAGTTTTCGTTGAAAAATCGGTTTAGGAAATAGGCATATTAACATTCCTCTTAGTATTAGGAGTTATCCAATTACTATAGGAAAATAAAAATAGGAGATATCTATTGACTATATATATTAATGCCGAGTGGTGGCATTCAATATTAGAGATTCAAGTGTTTAGTATTGAGTTATTTTCTAAGCATTAATAAAGTGAGTTATACTTTATAAGAATCCTATTGTGTTCAAGATAAGATCGAGCTTGCACACACACGTTTGGGCAACTTTATTTGGTATCAGAGCATTAGGTTTAATCGACAACAATAGAAGCTCGAAACATGGGAGATGCGAAACCTCCAACGAAGTCAAAGGGCTCACGATGTCGTCGATTACATGTCCGATGTTAACAGCATCAAAATACACCGTATGGTCAATGACAATGAAGGTGACCTTACGATATCATGAGGTATGGGAAACAATAGATCCTGGGACAACCGAAGAACGATGCTGCAAATGTATTATTGTTTTCATCCATACCTGAGAATCTAATATTACAAGTCGGTAATCTAGATTCACCAAAAGCTATATGGGAAGCAATCAAGGCGAGAAAACTTGGTGCAGACCGAGTCAAACCTTGAAGTCTGAGTTCGAGCGTATAAGTATGAAGGATTCAGATTCTGTTGATATGATCGCCAGGAAAATATCAGAATTGGCTGCAACAGCCGCAACCCTAGGCGATACGTTTGACAAATCATTGATGGTGAAGAAGTTTCTTCAAAGCTTACTAGAATCCAAGTATATTCATATCATAGCTTCACTTGAGCAGGTCCTGGATTTGAACACGACAAGTTTCGAAGACATAGTAGAATGGCTCAAAATATATGAGGAGCGTATACGCAATAAAACGAGTCAAGATGAGACTCAAGGGAACTTGTTGTTTTCTAAAACAGAAACCCACGGAACCGGAAGCGAGAACTCCCGACAACGGCGCAAATTTGATATCACTCAAATTACCCTAAGGAGTGAATTACTCTCATCAAAAGAGGTCTAATTGTAGTACTTAGGGATCGAATCCACAGAGAGCTAAGGCACACACTAGATCTAATAGTTATAATTAAGCTAGGTAAACAAATAATAAAATAGAACAGCAAAGAATAATAAATAAAGCAGTAAACAAGTTGAACAAGATTAATTGTTCAGCTTGGCAAGGAGTTGTTTGATGGAAGGATGGTTGCTAGATCTAGGGTTTCTATTCAGGTAATCAGGATTATAATGCTTATAAATATCATAAATAGGGTTTCTGGTCGTCCAAGGGCATTCTGGTAATTTGTGATGGCTTCTGGGCTTCTGGCGGTCATGAAATATAGTCGGCCCGCGTTCTGGCATTCATGTCGATCGATATGAAGTGTCTCCCATCGATCGACATGCACATATCTTCTCGACAGCTTCCTCTCGCGAGGCAGGCTGACCACTC
>JABAYD010008752.1:0-20252 GCA_014822095.1 Diplotaxis tenuifolia
ATCACCTTTTTCATCCATTGGATGCGATCTAATCCGACGGCCTAAATTCATTATTCTCTCTCATTTCTCTCATTTTTTTCTTGAACTCACGATCTCTCCTTATCTCCTTTCTCTTCAATTTTCTTTGTGGTTTCTAAAAGATATGAAGTCCAATGATCCCGTCTTCTCATCTCCCTTCTACGATCTCTCTCTCTCTCTCTCTCTCTCTCTCTTCTCTCCCTCTCTCTCTCTCTTCTCTCCCTCTCTCTCTCTCGTAACTTCCTTGAGTTATGTGGTTTTGATTCCTGTTAGATTTTTTTTGAGATTTTGTAACAGAGAAACAGATCTTGGTCATGGGCTTGTGGCGAATCTGGAGAATCTGTGGTGTAGCCGGAAGTTAGCAGTGGTAATAGAGGTGGAACCGGAGAAGATGAGATGCAGAGAAGGAGAGAAGAGAGAGCGAGGCGGAGATGGAGATAAGACAAGGCTTGGTCCAAACCTGTGAATGGAGGAGGACGCGACGGTGAATGGAAGGAGGAGGACATCGATGAATGGTGGAGGAAGACGACGGGATGGACACAGAGATCAGATGTATACGGCGTTGGGTGGTGGTGTGGCGGGTGCGTAGAAGATGAAGAAGACAAAGAAGGTGGTGGTGGTGCGGCGGCTTCCATTTAGTTAGTAATTAGGTTTAAGTTTCTGGTTTAGGTTTTGGTTTTGTAGGATTATTTGGTTTTATCTTTTTCCATGTAAACCATTTGTAATTGAATCTAGTTTATAAATTATAATTTTGATATATTACATTTTAAAAAAATGATATATATATATATACATGTATATATGTATATATATTTTTTTAATTTTAATATTATAAACACTAACAAAAAATAAATGCTATTAAAGAATATTTAATTACATACAATAAAACGCTATTGTATATGAGAATAAGATAGCATCACGAAAAACCGCTATCTAATGTGTCTGACCTATTATCACGGGCGATGATATAGCGCTTCATAAACCGCTATCGTATCGTTAGATAGCATTTTTCGTCCGCTAAGAAAAGCCTTTTTTTCTTGAAGTTACTTTTTTTGTGTAATACGGATGTACTAGAGTTTGCAAATGCACATTTGGCCGCTTCCCAGCAGAAGCAAGAGCATGCTCATATGGTATCTTATCAATATCGTATTTACGACAAGTACAACTCCTTTGTTACAAGTACAAATAAGTTATGCAAATTACTATAAAATCAAAATAATTTTACGTTAATAGCATAAAATAATTATGAGACAAAAAATTGTACGACACAATCAAGTGCACCACCAGTTATATGGCTCCGATATGCATCTATGTGCTGGACAGTAAGAGTCTTGCCAATCTTACATCTATATGCCAAAGTAAGTTCAACCCTTGGCGTGAATACTGTTTGTAGTGACATAGCATGTTCTCGCCGTTCCATAAACCACCTTGAAAGCACCTTACGCACTTCTTCCAGAAAGAAAGCAATAGGATACTCGCGAGCGTCTTTGAGAACCTTATTGATAGACTCAGCAATATGACTTGTCATTATATCATATCTGTCTCCTTGAAAAACGCAAGATACCACAAACGAACATTAGCCTTCTCCAAATATGTGGCAATAGCAAGATTTTATCTTTGTATCTCATCAAATAATGCAGTGAACTAAGAAAACATGTAGACTTTTGCAGCCTTTTTAACAAAACTTAGTGTACTTGAGTTTTTGTACTTTTTAAGAAGATTCTGATGCAGATGATTGTTACATATTCCTCGATGAGCTTGTGAGAATACCTTTCGAACATCTTTTTGAATGGATTTGTGTCTATCAGAAACTATTGCCAAGTCTTCTCGTCCCCCATAAACCAAACGCATCTGAGTTAGGAACCACTCCCATGAATAATAATTTTCTAAATCAACAATCCCAAAAGCTAGAGGAAATATCCCGCCATTTCCATCTTGTGAAGCGGCGACAAGCATAACTCCTTTAAATTTTCCTTTCAAATGAGCTCCATCCACAACTATCGCGTTTCTTATAAATTGGAAACCAGTGATACATGCACCAAATGCAATGAATAAGTACTTAAGTATGTCTTCCTTGCCGCATTCAAGTTTCGTAATTGTACCTAGATTAGTTGCCTCGATCGTTTGCAAATAGAAAGGCAAATCTTCATACCCACTCTCCCATGTGCCTCTTTCTAGCTCACGTGCATGTACTAAGGATTTATATGCCTTTCAGTAATCAATATCAATACCATACATAGCCTTCATGACACCCATAATGTGAATCGGTCTTATCCCAAACCCAATTTTCCCAAATTTTCTCAAATACAACTCTCCAATACATTTTGATGTAGCTTGCTGATGACGAGAACACCTATCTCTAACAGAACATGTATGGATTTCAATGTACTTTTGCAAAGTTTTTGTGGACTTGTACGTTGTATAATCAAATTTCTGAAAAATTGTGATCATACGCAACTTATTTTGTAACTCTGCCTTGGTACTAAATATTTACCCCACACTGATACGCTCCAGAATCTGGAAAATATTATGTGTACCTTCTGAGCCATCAACCATTTGATGTTCAGTTTCTCCATCCAAAGATATATTTGAATCAGATTCCAAACTACCATCTGTAGAACCATAACTTTTTTCATCTTCAGAAGTTTCTTCAGAAGTACCACTTTCAATCTCATCTTCACTGTCTAAATATGGTGTACCACTTTGTGCCTCGTCTTCACCAGACCCGTCAAGGGTACCATTTTTTCCGTATCATCGCTACCTCCATCAAGAGTACCACTTTTTTTTTTCATATTTACAACTTGTATCAAGATTTCTTCGCATTTCCTCAACTACGTACCTACGAAATAAATATCTATGACATTTCAGCTAGTTTATTATGAATAAGATGTAAATATAATATAAATCTGCGAATCGATGTATAGTCTACCAAAAACGTGTGGACATCAAGCAAGTCCACCAAGTATGCAGACTTTATGTAAGTCTACTAATATTTCAAGGACAAAATACAAGTCTACAAAATTAAGCAGACAATACTCTAGTATGTCGATCATCGGCAGAGAACAAGCTAATCTACCAAGTCTACCAAATCCACATGTTTATAGAAATATGTAGTCATTACGTAAGTCTACCACATACACATGTAAAGTTTGCTATACATGTGTAGACTTTGTGTCAATCTAACTATTATGTGCAGACAATAAACTAATCCACAAATCTCAAATTTTATGTCTACAAAATCATGTAGACACAATGTAGCCATTACACAAGTCTACCAAATACACATGTAAAGTCTGTTATACATGTGTAGACTTTATGTTAATCTAACTATTCTGAGCAGACAATAAACTAATCTACAAGTCTCAAATTTTATGTCTACAAAATCATGTAGACACAATGTATAACAGACTTTACATGTGTATTTGGTAGACTTGTGTAATGGCTACATTGTGTCTACATGATTTTGTAGACATAAAATTTGAGACTTGTAGATTAGTTTATTGTCTGCTCAGTGTGTCAACACAAGTCTACCAAATACACATGTAAAGTCTCCTATACATGTGCAGACTTTATGTTAATCTAACTATTATGAGCAGACAATAAACTAATCTACAAGTCTCAAATTTTATGTTAGACACAATGTAGCCATTACGCAAGTCTACCAAATACACATGTAAAATCTGCTATACATGTGTAGATTTTATGTTAATTTAACTATTATGAACAGACAACAAACTAATTTACAAATTTCAAATTTTATGTCTACAAAATCATGTAGACACAACGTAGCCATTACGCAAGTCTACAAAATACACATACAAAGTCTGTTATACATGTGTAGACTTTATGCTAATCTAGCTGTTATAAGTAGACAACAAACTAATCTACAAGTTTCAAATTTTATGTCTATAAAATCATGCAAACACAACATAACCAATACACAAGTCTACCAAATGCACATGTAAAGTCTGATATACATGTGTAGACTTCATACTAATCTACTTATTATGAGCACACAACTAACTAAATCTACCGATGTCTAGTCTACCATGAACATCTACTGTTCAACGTTTCTAGTCTACCAAAATTTGACAGATTTTATGTTCTTTCAACTTCTACATATATGTAGCTGTTTCAGTTTAACATAAAATAAGAAGTATTAGAACAAAACCTACAATAGTGTTACTTATGAATGATATCATAAATCTAGAACCGGTATAAAAGGACAAAATAATTTTGATTTCATAATAATGGTCAAAGAATAGTATTACCCTTACATACATAAATTATTTTCTTGATTCTACCATATAAAATTAAAAGGATAATTAATTTCCTTAAATAAATTACTAAAATTCGAATTTAATAATATGGAAACAATATTAATGATAAATATAACATTAAAAATAACATTAATTTCTTTTACAAAACGGAAAACGTGTCTATCAAAAAGGGAAATATATATTTATCATTAATATTGATAGATACGTTTTCCTTTTTGTAAAAGAAATTAATGTTATTTTAATGTTATATTTATCATTAATATTGTTTCCATATTATTAAATTCGAGTTTTAGTAATTTATTTAAGGAAATTAATTATTCTTTTAATTTTATATGGTAGAATCAAGAAAATAATTTATGTATGTAAGGGTAATATAGTAAGAGAGTCTTCGGAAAATCTCCCTTTAACCTAATATGGAGGAAGAAGAAGATGTCCCTTTAACGGTTATTATTTTGGTTATTTTCTATATTTTAACGGTTATTGTAGCAAATCTCCCTTTAACCTAATATGGAGGAAGAAGAAGATGTCTTTTGAGAACGTGTCTAACAAAAAAATTGCTAAGTTATTTTTCTTTTTAGTTTATGTTTTTAAACGTAGAGGCTTTTAAAAAAAAAATTACAAGGTCAGAGTTTTAAATACCCACAAAAAAGTCAGGTTTTATTTTATGTTTAATGTAAAGGTTAGGGTTTCTTTACCCATTTTCACCGTATTCTTATATTAATAATAATGAAATTAATAATCTTATTCCGCACTAAGTACGGATTGTTACCTAGTAAAATAAATATTATGAAATTAATATATCTTTTAACAGTAAATAACATTCAATTAATTAAAAATTAATAAATTTATAATAAACTGTTTTATCAACTTGAAATAAAATTCAGCCTGTCACAGTGGTCTTGTTATTTATTTTAAGAGATTACACACAAAGTTTAACACTTGTGCTTTGAATTTAAAAATATAAAAATATTGCACACCAAGTTTTAGCATTAAATTAACATTCCTAAAGTGAAAATTTCAAATATCAGAAACATTCTTAACATTTAATAATTACATTAAACGAAAGAGTAGGCTCCACCACTTCCACGATTTGAGCACCTTAGATTTGTGAATTTATTAATTTATTTTTGATGTATATATAGGAACTACGGTAAGCTGTGCTTCGCACGGAAATTCGTTTCATTGCATTTTATTTTAACAATTTTTTTTTTTGTTTTTTTATCAACCAATCTTTTAGTTTAAATACTTATTTTATATTTTATGTATATTACCATTTTTAAAGTTGTTTTGTTTCTCAAATTTTTTTTATCTCTTTTACCATTAAAATTGTTGGTTGTAAAAGTCTTGATATGATTTTGTAACTTTTGAATTGAATAATTTATATCTATAAGTATTGTGATTATTAAAGAAGTTTGTTACAATTTTAATTTGTGCCGGTATAAATATTTTAACTTATTTTAGTGAAAATTATGTAATTTTTCAAAACTATTTAATTTTAGTTATGCTTTTTTATTTGTTGTAAAGATATTTTATATCATGTCTTCATTGGACTATGCAGAGACATATTTTTATTTTCATATCAATATTATAATTATGATTGATATTTTTTTATTTTAGTAAATAATATTTTAAGTTTTATTGAATACCATAATCTTATATTTTGTGTTCGCAATACTTAGAAAATATTTATTTGATACAAAAACCAAATTAATGAAAAAATCATAACTATTTAATTTATTCTCAACTATACATAAAATTAATTTTCACTATCTTTTCTATAACACCTTTCACAATTTAATTTGTTATTGTCCTTACAAATTACATATTTATTTGACTATTAAAAAAAATCATGAAAAATATAATTATTTTATTTTTCTTTTGATATTTGTTCTATTATAATTTTGAAAGTAAGGAATAATGTAATTTACAAAAATTCTAATCCATTAGATTTAACACAAAAAAGATAGATCATTTCTTTTGATACGCCTAGTTCTTGAATTCAGTTTTATTTTATAAATGTTATTAAAATGATGATTTATATGAGGGTCTCCTTCATATTATCCTTTTGGAATAGTTGATACATTATAACAAAAACATATTTTTAATTAGGTGCACAATACCAAAAACTATACTAACTGTTTCTAATTAGAAAAAAATACATGCTTGTTTGGATTTTGATCCAGCGTCCTTTAATGTAATCTGATCTATTGTGGCGTTTGAGACTTTGACCAAGCCGGAAATCAATCTGAATACATCTAAGAAGCACCATAATTGATCTCTCTAACATTTAGGTTGTCTCGTGACCTATAAAACTTAAATTGTGAATATTATTGAGGAGGAAAAACCTTAGGACCTCAGTCAGCTCAAGCCAAATCTGCCCAAAAACAGAGAAGCAATTCTGACCCAATGAAACAGAGCGTGCAAAGCTCTGTTAAAGTCTCAGAGAATCGTCAGCCCAAATCTCTCTCCATCATTCCTGTACATTCACAGAAAGAAAGAGATAATATTACGGGAAAACATAATGGGTTTCAGACTTGATAAGAGAGTGATCAAGAGTCTTTCTGACTCTTCAAGGTGGTTAAGCTGTTAGGGGTAGTAGTCTCGAAGAATTCAACACCAGCAAGCAGTTATAGAGATTGCAATGATCAACGAGAAGCGTGTTAAGGGAACATTATATATTTTACTGATTTTTTCCCTTTGTTAATATATTTACTATTGGGGTATATTTGCAGCTGGATTGACATAGCATGTAAAGTTTTACCCTGCCAAAAAGTGAGACTGTGTAATGAAGGTGAGGACAAAAGATCTTCAGATACAAAAGGTTTGTTCTTTTGTAAATACGCAGAAATAGCTTTCTGTTGTAAAGTAACGAGAGAATAGAGGAATTGCTGTATTTAATACTCATAACATAGGATCTCTTATATAGAGAATTACATGGGAGATAAATGGAAAGTACAAAACCAATACAAATATGGGAAAAGCTAAGTCTAAACCGTTATATAGACTACACGGATTGGGCCTAGATAATATGGTTATGCCCATCCACTAATTGGTTCATAACATTCCCCGTTGGATGTCATAACCATATAGAGCTTGTAATACACTTTGGATGTTGCCTCATTAAAATTTTTTCAGGAAAAACCAAAAAACGCAATGGGACAAAATCTGGGTAAAAACCAAAAAACGCAATGGGACAAAATCCGGGTAAAACCGTGGATAAGGAAAAAGAGTACAACATGCATTACTCCCCCTGATTTGAGCATCACTTTCAGCTTGAATGAATTTGAACTACTTGTACTTCTCTCTCTAACTTGTGGGCGATGAATACTTGGATGGGATGTGCTTCTTTGTTGTCGTCTACACCATAATCTGGTCGGGCATGTTGATTTATGGTCCTCGACAAAATCATACTCACAGATACGGATACTATCCACAAGGATGTGTGTCTTTTGTCTTCGACCACCTTTCTTGAATGGACCTCGACCACAAACGCTTACGGATTGTCTCATGGTCCATGCGGATGTGATTGATCATCCTACCGACCATCACACACTCTCGACCAAACACACAAACGATGATGTTGCTGTGAATGCATGTACCACTATGTATAAAACATAACCTTTCTGAAAACAAATCAACAATAAAACCAAATAACCCCTCTTTAGGCTGGTTAGTATAAAATACACACAAGGAAATCAAATTTATTTTATAAGGATACATGGACTGATTTGAATTGTTCTTATAAATTTCTTTCACTAAGTATCTATCATACTATATGCAGCTGCTTTGTTTCAGTCCATATTTGTTCAGCCTTATACAATGTTGTTCATGAGAAATTATTTTCTCATCTTTTGAGGTCAATACTTTCTGGTACCTTTATCATTATCCAGTGAACCATATGCAACATAATACATCCTTTTCCTTATGACTAGACCTTATCAATTTTGAAAATATGTAGTAGCATCCACCACATGAGAGTATATCTCCTCATAATTTATTTCTGATCTATGTGAGAATCCTTGTGTAACAAGCTTTGCATGAATGCTGCAAGTAGAAACATGGATAACTTAGACCACATGATCATGTTCTACATGTCACGATTTATATTACTCACAAGACCCATTCATCCACTGGTTTTATATCATCATATGGCGTTCGTCTTATTTGGCCAAAATACACCTATCTTCTTAAACTATTAACCCCATGTTCCTATTTAATTTAATCTGATCTTACGGGTACTCTATTACGTGGGTTCATGATCCTTGCTTTATATCTATAAGTTCAAGTGCTACCTTACATGAATACATCATCTATGTGTCGACACTTCTTATGTGGTTCTATGGTGTTCCAGACATGATCTAATGGATTTGAGATTATTATCTAGGGCCTTTATTACCTAGCAACTTGGCGTCCCAAGCTACATGGTTTGGTACCCTAGATGTTCAGCTGGCCAGCCTTATCTCCATGTCTGGTCTGGTTTCCTTTGACCTCGGATTTGTTCATTCTATGCACCTTTCTCTTTTCTTTCCGAGGATTCTTATCTTAATGGAACTTATTGGTCTACCTTGTCTAGACTCTGTAGCAACTTGACTGTGTCTCTTTAAGACATCAATTTCGTTGGTGCAAGCTGGTATGATTTAGTCATTCTTTTTTTTTTCTTTTTTTTTCGGGTCAGCAAATATGTCTGGAATTTGATTAGCTAGCTTTATAAATGTATAATCTTTGTATTTATCTTTGGACATCTTATTTCACTTTTTTTAGTCCGAGGATCTTGCCAAGACAATGATGGTTTATTCCATTCTATTTCTCTTATCATTCTTTTACCAGCGTATTATTCTATCCCCCTGATGTTGGATAGTCGGATTCATTAGACATGCAATCTGTGTAGCTGGCCCCAAACTAATCACCCATGGTCGGCTCTAGGTATTAATATTCGTGGGAGAAAACATATCCAACATATATCCCCATCTTATTCTTAGAACTCCATCTTAGATGACACATATGTTTGTGGTTGCATTTCTAAATGTCTTAAGATGAGATATGTCTGGTTCATGACCCGTAATCAATTTGAGATGGGAATATCTGTGCTCACTAGATGACATGATGCGTATTAACTTAGATAAATGTTAATTTCGTGTGTTCCCAAGCTTTAGGTTGGGAGTTTTAGACCTTATAGGTAATGGTCTATATAGCTTATGGTCCCCAAGCCAAGCCGTGTATAATATGGACATGGTCCACGGATTTGTCCTCACTGCCCCCTCATGGACATACTATAATTTTTAAATGCTTGGGACATTATGGCCTAATGAGTTTCCCTTGTGTACATGTTACACACGTGAGATTCTATGGGATAACTCTGTGTGCCTTTTTCAATATCAATCTTTGCATCAAGTTTAGACCAGGATGGCCAATCCGGTCATGCCATAAAGTGAATAATCTCGTTGGTAAACCATTCTGGTTACCATGGCTATCGCCTCAATCATACTGATCTTTGCATAGTAAAATCAGTAGAGAATGCATGTATAGTCTTAACCACTTTTCTATGGCCTTTGGCGATTTTCTTTTCTGTAATTTGAAGGAACTTTTATTTCCGTTGCACATTGTTTATATATGGAAACAATTCTTATATCTTTATAATTCAATGGGATTTTCTTGGGTGAATATACATCATGCCCTTTAGGCAATGCCCTGGCCGTGGTCCTCTATTGGATTGACTATACTCGCAATTTTAAGCTCATATTGGCGTTTTCATTAGGCAAAAACATTCATCTTTATCAAGTAAAATCAGACAAGACAATATCAATAAAATAAACCTCAAAGAAATCATATTATTAGTAAAACGTAAATAGCAAAGTAATTAAAGCAAACACCAATTGAAAACATAAAGCAGAAAACAAAATATCAAAATCAGCTCATTCTCTTAGGCAATCTGAAGTTTCATAATCCATAAGGTCATCCTGATCGGGATCGAAATCGTTTTCCCCATCCCGATGGAGCCAATGGGCTTCTGGATTCTTCCCTTTCTGGCTCTCTTGGTAGAGATCACAAAGATGTCTGGGAGTCCTACAATTATTTTTGTAATGGTTATCCATTCAACACCTGTGGCATACTGATTTGGACGAGTGTGGTGGTTTAGAGACACAACTGCTTCTGCCTCCACCATGGCCTTAGCTGGGACCACGACCACGGTTATAGTGGTTCCCTTGTCCACGGCCGTGTGAGCTATAGTTTCCTCACCCACTACGTCCTCTCCATCCACCACGGCCTCCTATGCCATAGCCATTTCTATTGTCGTGTGGTTTATCATGATGGGCGTGGTTACTTTCTTTGGTGGGTTCTTTCTTTTCCTTTAAAGCCTTATTGGTTTCAGGTAATGGGGTTGATCCAGGAGGTCTCATCTCACTGTTCCTCATAAGCAGCTCATTAATAGTCTCATCAAGTAATAGGCATGAGATCAAATATGAATAGGTGGTGAAACCCTTTTCTCTGTATTGTTGTTGCAGCAACACATTGCTTGCATGAAATGTGGAGAAGGTCTTTTCCAGTAAATCCTTCTCTGTTACAGTCTCACCACCTAGTCTCAATTTTGAGACAATCATAAACAGAGCTGAGTTATATTCATCCACGGACTTGACGTTCTGGATTCTCAGATTCAACCACTCATATGTGGCCTTTGGTAACAACACTGTTTTCTGGTGATCATATCTCGACTTTAAAGCCGTCCAAAAGTCCAAGGGATTCTCCATAGTGAGATACTGGTCTTTTAGACCCTCAGTGAGATGATTGCGAATAATACTTATTTCCCTGTATAAATCTTTGTCATTCTCTTTATTCCCCTCGATGATAGTATCACCGAGTCCTTTTGACCTTAGGAAAATTTTAGTATCTAGTGCCCACTGTAAGTAATTATCTTCAGAGAGATTTAGGGCAGCATAGTCCAGATTGCATGTTTTCGACATCTGAATCTTTTATCAATCAAGTCTTACGATTTCATAATTCATAGAGTTCACGCTGCCATATCAAACAATCAAGTCATGATCAATGAATCAGCAAATAAGCCTCACAGCTATGAGGGTATAATGTAATACAAACACGGCCACACGGCCATACAGTCATGATGCAAACAAAAAGGCCACACGGCTAATATAATATATGGTGCAAATAATTCTAGCAATTGGTTTCTACATGCATATAAGTATAAGCCATGTATATCTCAATTAGGTTTTACCAATTTTCAAGGTTTGTAATCGGATCTCAACATGCGGCTAGGGTTTACCAATTTAGGGTTTCAGATTATATCATGAGAATCAAGTAATCTAGCACCTTAGCTTTCATGCAATAAGATCAATCAATCAAATATGTAAACAATTTCTAAACCTCAAAATAAAATCAATATTCAAATTTTAGGGTTTCGGCCTTTAGGGTATCAAATTTGATATTAGGGTTTAGGATTCTAGATATATCAAATTGATCAATCAATCTATCAACCTAACTCTCAAATTAATCAATTAATAACATTAAACAAAGACAATATGCGATTTGGGGTTTTAGGGTTTCAACCTAGATTTAGGGTTTCGAAATCTAGAAACAGTATTCTAGCAATCTTAGCTTTCAAGACATCAATTAGGTCAATCAAGATAATAAGAATCAATAACATGCGATTTAGGGTTTCAAGGCCCGTAGGGATTCAAATTCGAGATTTAGTGTTTCAGATTCAATATGCAATCAATCTAGCAGACTTAACTCTCAATCAATAAAATCAATCAAATTAGGGTTTACCAAAATAAATTAGCAATCGGATTATCAATCAAATTCGGATTCAAGATATTTAACCTCATAAACAATCAAGATCAAACAATACGAATTTATTCAAGTAATTAATCAATTTAAACAATCAAACAGATTCAATTTAGGGTTTTATAAAATCGATCATATTTGAGATTTTAGGGATTTGATCGATTTCTTTCATAATCATGTAATATACATGTATGCGGCTAGGGTTTCAATTTGATCATTAGATCAAAGGATTTTGAGATTCAAAACTATTAAGGTTTTGATTTTAATTGATAAAAAATCTCAGGATATCGAACTTGAGGTTATGATCTTTGATTTACTCTTTGGGAGGGTTTGATCTATTGTCTTAGGGTTTGATTTGGGTTTGGTAAAATTTTAACTGTCTCTGTTTCTATCAAACAGTTCCGAATTCTATTTTGGGTTCTCTTTAGGGTTTTGATTTTACCTTAATTCAAGTAGGGTTGAACCGGACCACCAAAAAGAGAAGAACCGCGAGCTGGTACGTGCCGGATCGTGGAGAACGGTCGGGATCGTCAGTCGGCTCGTCGGATCGTGCAGGCTGGTCGGATCGCTATCGGATCGTCTATCTTTAAACTCAGATGTGTTGAATGGATCGCGAACTGAATGAAGCTGAGACGAGCTTGAACTCCTTGTTGATATTAGATTTTAATTCCCTCGGCTCATGACACAACACGAGGAGCATTAGATAACATGAACGCTATAAGCTAACAAGACAACATGAATCAACTAAGGTATGATAAACTTATCTTCCACAGGAGTTGAGTTCAGTTAGAAAATCCTTGTTGAAATCGGATTTGGTTTCCAAAGTAAATTTGGCATGCACTGTATCTGTGCGTGAGGGCGCGTCGGTTATCAGCTCGACAAGCGGATAGCATTGGCAAATTTGTCTCGGTGCGGGCTTTGATTTGATATCTTGATCATTTTATGGGTCCTCACGGTTTGAGAGAACGGTCTCTTTGAAGTTATGATGCAGATTCCTTTGCGTTTAGGGTTTGATGATTTTCGGCTGAGTTGAAGAATATTTTGTCGGGGCTTAGGGCTAGAGGTTATCGTGATGATAACATGTTGTAAAGTAATGAGAGAATAGAGGAATTGTTGTGTTTATTTCTCATAAATAGGATCCCTTATATAGAGAATTACACGGGAGATAAATGAAAAGTACAAAGCCAATACAAATATGGAAAAGGCTAAGTCTAAACCGTCATATAGACTACACAAATCGGGCCTAGACAATATGGTTATGGCCCATCTACTAATTGGTTCATAACAATTTCATATATTTCTTTTTAGATTGGGGTTTTTTAAGTGTGGTTGGGCTCACGCTAACTAAGGTTTAATGTTCTGCAGATGGAAAAAGAGACCTCAAAGTTGGGAAAGCCGGAAAGAGGGTGATCTTGCTCAGTTCCTGCTTGAAGATATCATCAGAATAGGTTAACATGATGACGCGTCAAAAGGTATTTCTGGCTCCTCCCACAATATCCCTTTATGAAAACAAATAGTTCAATTTTTCATAAAGCTTTCCCAATTATCATGGTTCTACTTTAGACTTCTATGACATCTCTATAAAATGGATTCTTTTGTTTCTGTTTTATTGAAGACTCGTCTCCGTATCTCGGTCAAATCTTAAGTTAGTTAGGAATTTCAAGAAACTATCGTTCAATATCAAATACATCAGACGAGGTCATTTAGACAGAAGAAGTTCCTTATCTGATCGAATGTCCGATCCACACCAAAGTTAATAGCAGGAGCTTGTATTTGGTCTTACTCTGACAATGATTTTCCTATTGAAGAGCTGCCTAGCGCTTAGCTCAGAAGATCCATCAGAAGAATATTGCAAAGAAATTGGATACATCAATATTAAGGAATCAGCTACAATATGTAATAATAACCACCCCAGTGAGATAGCAGAACCTGAGGATGGCAATGGTGCAACAGATTTCGACAAAAACGTTTGGTTGAGAAGTTGTACCAATAGAGAGACTGCGCCAGCCATGAGCACTGTAGATCCTAAAATCTACACTAAGTATTTGATAGTGATTATGGGTTTAATCTAGGGAAAACAAAAGAAGTGGGCAACGATGCTCTCAGAACACAACGATATAATCGGAGATCTGACAAAAATGGACTTTATTGATAATGGATTGATTACAAAGAGTTTACTTAAGATAGAAATGAAACAACAACAAGATCAAACTAAAGAGGAAATGTGAGAGGCGGATGAGGTCGATCTTTGTGTGTGTGTGTACGCTCTAAGGTTTTCAACGTATCATGCCTCTTGCTTCCTTCCTCCTTTTTTATAGTCGAGTCCTTGTTGATTTGTCTCAACGACTTCTGCGATCTCCACGTCATGATGTCGACTTCTTCATTCTCCAGTTCGAGCTCGGCTCTATATGTTGACACCTGGGCTTGGGCCCGTTCTTTCGTCATTTGAGACTGGGCCCGATAACAATCTCGACCTCGTTTTGTCTTCAGTGCAGGCTGTTCTTCGTTTATCGATGCTTGGGCCTAGCCCATCTTCCCAATGCTGGAATTGAGTCCAACATTTGTTCCCCAGCCTTTTTAGTTTTAGAAGAAACAGAGAGGGCGAACTTCACAACGGATAGAGCGACATCGTCGCGTGTTTCGTCAAGTGGGACACCACGTGGGCCGTTCTCAACAGGTTTGTCGGCCACTTTGGTAGATCGTGATATGCCTTGGAAACCATTTTTCGGATTTATTTAAATACGTTCTTATCTTCGTAGAGAAGTCTAGTTCGGCGACTAACTTCTACTTCTTCACTTTCTCTATTTGTTATCTCCAGTGATTTTTTTTAGATGGCTCCTGATAAATATGGTCCGCATCCTCCTTCCATTATCAAAGGGAAAGATCGTGAGGCTATTTACGAGCTTTGGGGGTGGGGGGTTCCTCATAACATCGAAATCGATCTTCCCGGGAACAATGAGACTTCGGAGAACATCCGACCCGGTTTTCGCGGAGCTTACTCGACACATTTTCAAGATTGCGGTTTGTCGTTCCTGCTTCCTTCTTTCCTCCTCGAGGCTCTTGCCGAGATGAAGATGGCTTTTACTCGTAAGTGCCCCAACTTCTTCCGTTATTTCTTGGCTTTACGGGTCGAGCTCAAGAGGAAAGCCTTAAATTTGGTTTGGAGGAATTGAAGCAACTCCGTACCGTTAAAAACAACAGCCTCTTCCCAGGTACTATTCTTCTTTCTCCTCACAACGATCGTTCCATTATTGACGACATTCCTAAAAAAGACGATGGATGGAGGGAGAAATTTTTCGTGTTTCGAATAGGTCTGGAAACTGTTGGTAATTTTGATTTCAGTCGAATCCCTCGAGACTGGTTGAACGACATTGGTTTGTTTTCTCTATCATAGTAGGGGTTTTATTTTACCAATTCTCTATTTCATTTCTGAATTTTACATTTTTCTGGTGTAGAACTTTTCGAGAGCGCTCTGAGGACTCCCGAGCTCCGAGGTTTGATGGAGGCGCTGCACCGAGGTCAACCTTGTTGGCTTGCTTTCTCGGTGGACCGTATTCGATGTGCTCTCTCTCTCTCTCCCTCATGTGAAGCAGGTTCATCCGTTTGGTGCTCGTCGCAGTGAGTTCTTTTCTCGGGAATTTTTGGTAATAGGCAGTCTCGGAAATTTCTATGATGATCTTGCTCAGGAGCAAGGAAAAGGAGTTCTTCTCCAGAAGACTCTAATGCACAGCCTGAGGTCGAGCAGTCAATAGGGTTCGCAAATCCCCCCGAGGGGATGCGTCGGCCTGAAGGTCCCAGGGTCGAGCTCATGGGATTTTGGTCGAACCACTTGCCATCGTTGTCCCGATAGCTGGGGATCAGGCCACCTGGGCTGATTCTGTTGGATCTGTGGGAGATCGGGCTCGTGCTGGTGATGTCAGTCTCGCTAAGACTCGAGCTTGCCTTCACATTCTTGGGGCTGTAGTGTACTTTGTGAACCGATCGCGATCATCTTTTGTCGGAGAGGGAGGAGGTGTCTTTTCTGGCTGTTCATTCTGAGGCAGAAGGCAATCTTCTTGATGATCCCGAGCGTCTGGCCAATGTGTGCCATGGTATCAGATCGAACAATTGCGATATCCCTCCGTTAGTATGATGCATAATCAGGATGGATACCTACGCCTGGTGGTCGCGAATGCTAAGGTACACGACCTGGTTTCTCATTATTGTTCTTCCTTATCATAGGCTATTGAAGCGAGCAACGAATACGCCGAGATGATGGAGAAGCGTCTGATCGATTTCCTGGATAAGGAGAAAATCGTGGGGTATTTGACTACGATCCAACAATTGCGAACCACTGTTGGTGAAGCTGAGCAGAAGGAAGCGAAGTATGTTGAGGGGATTCAAAATTTGAAGGACAGGCTGGGTCAGTCGAAGAAGGATAAAGTCGATCTTGCAACAAGGTTTGCGTTCATCGAGCTGGAAAAGATCGATCTTTAGGGTGACGTTGAGTCTATGAAGGAAAAGAATAGGAGAGAATTTGCGGGTCGGGAGGTTGCTATTAGGAGGGAGTCTCGTCGTGCTCGCCGGTCTCTTGTTCAGAGGAGTATGAGAGGGTCCTAGATAGGATTAAGGGTAAGTTGCATGCGATGAAGGTGGAGAAAGAGGCCGATCTTCCTTTGCGTGACGTGCAAGCGCGTATTGATGTGTTAACGGAGTATGAGGAAGGTGGTTTTGAGATTGAGGCCGAGCTGAAGCGTCTTAAGAGTCTGGAGCTCGATTACATGATCGAAAGTGGTCAAGACGAAGTGTCTGATCTGTCTCTGGAGCATTTGGACCTTCCTGAAGTGTCTGAGGATTCGGTTAATCAAATGGGTTGACCCTTATGCTGTTTGTTCTTTTTTTGTCTTTTGGGTTGTAATGTATTCTAAGTTGCGAACATGTTTTTATGGTTTGATGAACTTATTAGGTTGATACCTTAATAGTTGGTAATGATATTTAGTAATATTATCACTGTGTTTGTTTGTGTCGAGGTAGAGACTAATCATGAATCTGCTTTTGGGCCTTCATGAGGCCGAGGTATGTGTTTGTTTGTCGATGCTAATTTTGATTAGTTTGATTTTTGGTTGTGCTCGGTATCGAGCTGGCTACATAACCACGTCGAGGATCAAGCCTTTTTGCTTTTAGTCGGTTGATTCGTTTGGGTTCTGATCGGTGGGCCCCCAGCTTGGTGTTCAGTCGCGGGCTGGATATTGAGCTTTGTTATCTACAACACTTTTTGAGATTGTAGGCGTTCCAAGGTCTCATCTCTGTTCGGCCTGTTCTGCATTTTTCCAGATCGTAGATGCCGGTTCTTATTTTCTTGGTTATTTGGTAAGGTCCCTCCCATCTTGTTCCTAACTTCCCTGCTCCTTTTTCTTGTGTACCGTCGAAGACCTTTCTCAATACTAGGTCACTGACGTGTAAGGAGAGGTCTCTTACGTTAGAGTCGTAGTAGCGGGCAGCGACTTACTAGTAATTTTGTACTCGCATGGATGCCATTTCTCTTCGTTCTTTGATCATGTCGAGTTGATCGGTTAATAGTTCCTTGTTGAGCTCGGCGTTGTTTGGACACATCCTGCGTCGTTGGCTCGGGACTTCGATCTCGGTCAGGATTACGACCTCGACTCCGTAGGAGAGAGAGAAAGGAGTTTCTTGTGTCGTGGTATCTGGTGTTGTTCTACATGCCCATAAGACACCATGTAGCTCTTCCCCCATCTTTCTTTCTTAAGATAGAGCCTCTTTTTTAGGTTGTTCATTATGGTTTTGTTTGCGGCTTCTGCGTGTCTGTTACACTTTAGGTATCGTGGACTAGCTGTTTTTAATTTTATTTTCCATTTTTCGCAGAAGGCAGTGAATTCTTTAGATATAAATTGCGAGTGGTTATCGGTTATTATTTCGTACGGTAATCCATGACGGCATATGACGTTTCTCCAAACGAATTTAACAACCGTGTCTTTGGTTATATTAGGGAACATGTCGGCCTCGATCCACTTAGTAAAATATTCAGTCAATACTAGGAGGAAGCGCACCAGAAGGGACTAGTGGTCCGACTATGTACATGGACCACTTCATGAAAGGATATGGTGATGATATCGATGAGAGTTTTTGAGCGGGCTGATGTATCATCGGCCCATGTCGTTGGCATTTATCGCATTTTAGCGAGAATTGCTCACAGTCGTCGGCGATAGTTGGCCAAAAGTACTCGTGTTTCTTGATTCTGATGGCTAAGGATCTTCCGCCTGAGTGGCTCCTGCATGATCTGTCGTGAGTTCGCTTCAGGACTATGAAGGCATCTCTAAGGGAGACGCACAGCAAATAGGGTTCTCCTAGGCTTTGTTTGTATAATTTTTCTTCCATGATGCAGTAGCGCGAGCTTCGGGCTTTTATCTTCCTAACCTCCCCTTTCTCTGCAGGGAGCTCGCCCTTGCTGATATAGCTATATATCAGGATCCTCCAATCTAGCCTGGTTTCAAGCTATTTTTGGAAGATTGCATGTACTTGGGTACTGGGTTCATGGTCGGCCTCCTCAAGAGAGGTCGATGAAGTTCATGCCCCTCTTGTTTGAGGATTGGTTGTATGACTCCTTGTTTGTCTTCTCGAAGTACCGACCTCATCATCTTGAGAGGTCTCATCGAGTGTGCTTCGATCTGTATTATGGGCTCGGCTTCTGATGATGATTGCCCTATCCGGTGGGGGATATCCTCGTTAGTCTCTTTGCGTGGAATATTTATGCTAGGTTTCTCGATTCTCTCTACTAGTATTACTCTCCTGAGCGTGGGGCTGGAAGTCGAGGCCAGTGCGGCAAGGGCGTGGCCGACTCGTTCTCACCTCGAGGTATCTTCATGAGTTCGAACTTGTCAAGTTGCTCTGTGAGATTTCCTAAGACCGCAAGGTAAGCTTCTATTCTTTCGTTTTTTGATTCGTACTCCCCATGAAATTGGCTGGTGACTAGTTGCGAGTTGCTGAAGGCGCTTATTTCTCGAGCTTCTACACTTTGAGCAAGCCGCAGTCTGGTGATCAGGGATTTGTATTCGGCTTCGTTGTTCGAGGCATTAAATCCCATACGGAATGATTGCTTGATTATTTCTCCAGTCGGAGATTCGAGCTGTATTCTGATTCCTGAACCTTGCTTGGAAGATGCTCCGTTTACATGTAACGTCTATTTCGTCGAGCTTGTACCCGAGTTATTTTCTTTGGAAACGAGCTCGACGATGAAGTCGGCTAGGACTTGGGCTTTTAATCTTGGTCAAGGCTTGTATTCGATATCGTACTCACTTAGTTCGATCGCCCATTTTGCTAGTCTTCCTGACTGGCTGGGGCTATGGAGAACGGTTACTAATGGTTGGGACGTAATTACCGCGTCCGAATGTGACTGGAAATAGGTCCTTATAACTGTTACGACTACCAGGGCCAATTTTTCCATTACGGGATATCTCGTCTCGGCATCGACCAGCGATCTACTTGTATAAGAGATCGTTTTTTGTAACAGGAAGATGTCCTTTGGGCAGGCTTTATTGAGGTCGGTGAAGTCGATGCAAACTCTCCACTTTCCGTTTATTCTTTTTTACCACAATGGGGTTGGCGAGCCTGTCGGAGTACTGAACTTCGCGGATCGAGCGATTTTTCAATAGTTTATCGATCTCTTCGTTTATGGCTTTTGAGCATTCTGAGCCTAGTTTTCTTCGTTTCAACTTGACTGGTCTGTGCGTTGGATCGATGTTAAGATGGTGAGCTGTTATCGATATATCGATCCCGAGCATATCGACAGTGGACCATGCGAATGTCTTAGCTTTTTTTAGGAAGGACAGTAGGTTTTGTTTTATGTTGGGCGAAATATTGTTCCCGATATTTACGCATTTGTCTGGAAACTGTTCGTCGAGCGGAATCGCGCTCGAGAGGCCCTCTTTAGGGATTCTGATTGCTCAATTTTGAGAGGTCGAGGGGCTCGTCCCTCGTCGGGATAATTTCTTAAATTGTGCCATGTAGCAAGCTCTCGATTTATTTTGGCTACACTGAGCAAATTTGCTTGTTTAGTAACTTCTGAACATTATCCAATTGTGCTTGTACTTCACTAATCTGTTCCTTCCCAAGGAATGAGGTTGATCTTGTCTTCGCAATGTTCTTTGTACTGTTACTTGA
>JABAYD010008754.1:0-14676 GCA_014822095.1 Diplotaxis tenuifolia
TGAAGATTACTTGAGTTATAAGTAATTATCCTAAATCTACCGAGTTATGGAAAATAGGATTTATAATATGTTTAGGAGTTATCTAGATATATTTCCTATTAGGTTTAGGAATTGATAATCTCTATATAAGAAGATGCAAGTATGTTCAATATCTTATGAGTTGTGAGAGATTTAGAGCTTAAGTTTTAAGTTATTTTCTTAAGCATTAAATAAAGGAGTTCTTCTTTATACTTAATCTATTTTCATTTCGATTCATAAAAGTTTGAGTTCTATAAACGAGCAGATTAAATAGTCATTCCAAGAAAACATAGAAGATTAAACCAGGTCATAAGCATGGGGAACATATGCATAGTGGATGGTTCGTGGACCTCTACTGCTCAGCTCAGTAGGTGTGGCTGGGAGTATGGAATGATAGTTCATGAAATAGTCAGTTAATGGGATTGCGCAACTTTAATAAAGTGGAGTCGACGTTGTATTCACTGCTGGAAGCACTGCGGTGGGCAATGCAGAATATGCTTCAACATTCGCCATGTCAGAGCTTTGGGGCTGATTGCAAAAAGTTGATTGTGATGATCAGAAATCCCCACGATTGTCAAAGCTTCTCAACGGAATTAGAAAAAACTCACCACACTGCAGATATGCTTTCCAGATTTTAAGATCTTTCGTGTTCCTAGAACTTAGTTGGGGGTTTCTGATTCCTTAGCTAAGATTGCTAGATCTTTTCATCGAGGATTTTTGTTTGTTGGTTGTTCTATTCCGGATTAGTTACCAAACCACATCAAGTTTGAGTAATAGAATCACCGAAAAATAAGGTCTAAACAAAATGTGGTATTAATATTTTTTGTCAGTAATTTTAAGTAAGATTTTATTAGGGAGAGTATAATTATTTTTTTATAGCTGGTCTATATTGGTTTACACTTTGGTTTATGATTTCACTTGTATTTAAGCACACTTTGTGTTTAACGTTTCAATTAAGTGAAAACATAACATAGTTCTCTCTAAAATCTAATATATTTATTTTAAATTGAATATATATATTTTTAAATGTTATAAGTTATAAATGTAAAGTTCTAATTACGATGCAAAGGTAACCAAGTCACTTTAAAAGGTATTTATTGTTGGGATCCAAATCGGTTACGACGGAATCAACGACCAAAACTCTCCGCAAAGTTCAAATTGGGTTTGTAAAGGTACGAGGACGAATCAGAAAGAATTCTAAAAACTTTCCGAACACAGGAACTCCATAAACATAACAATCGTAACTACGAAAATCGTTGGAAAAAACGCCGAAACAACGAGACTGGCCGGAACCGTCCAGCTTGCCGGACCGGCCAAGACAAACCAGCCCGTCCAGCTCGCTGGTCGGCGAGCTGGAATGAACGTCCAGCTCGTTGACTGGCGAGCTGGCCAAGCTCAGCCAGCTCGTCGGTCGGCGAGCTGGAACGAACGCCCAGCTCGCCGACCGGCGAGCTGGCCAAGCCGTTCAATCTGATACTAACAGACCCAAACTGCATTGTCCGCATTGCCCGGACGTGATGCACACGTCTCTCGACTCGATCACACTTCAAACCCGTGACCAGAACATCTCCCGTTTCGTCCCGATCCGTATTATCGTTGGAACTTTACGATAAAAACCGCTAAAAGCTTTTTTCTCGTAAAAACATGAGTAATCGTATAAAACGAAAACGATTAGACGAAACACCCAAGGTTACGATTCACTTTATACACTCGATACACTCGTCTAAACTAGTAAAAACAGTTAAAATCATAAAACGACCCTAAAGGTTCTAAAACGCGACAAAGGCCCACTTACGGTTTATCCATTGTTTGCAGGAAAAGATAAATGTCAAGTTTGAAGAGAAATAAAAGTTTTCCAAGGATAAATATGAAAGATCGAGATAAATGGAAGATTTCCGATAGACGCGAATCAGGACGGAAAAGGAAAGACAGAACCGCCTAAAAGAGGAGTATTTAAAGATAAGGTTAAAGTGAAGGAGAGATGGACACAATTTCGCAGAGCTTTCACCACACCAAAAACTTAGGGCAAATTATGCAATTTTTTGTTTCTTGTTATCGAATTGCGTCTCAACTAGGGTTTAGTCTAAGGTTGGCATAACTAGGATACTCGCCGTCAGCTCTTGTAGCCAAGGCTCATTCTCGTTTCACCGCTCTTACGCAAATTTGGAATATGAACTTTCTTTGCTCTCCTTTCCGATTTTCATATTTTTACTCTGTTATTTTCGTATCTTGATTGTTTAGCGTGTGGTTTAGCATATATCCGGGACCTCTAAAAAATTCAGGTTAACTTGATGTTTCTTATTTTACGGAAATCGACGGTGTGAATTTCGGTTCCCACATTTATAACATATAAATAGTAACTATTAGTTATTATCTACTTATACTAATCTGAATATCTAAAATTAGAAGCATAAATCTTTATTTTGAGTATTTTAGATAAAATTGGATACCTTGGATATAAATTCCCATACCAAATCTATAGCTATTATGAGAAAAAAATAATTGCTTCAAACTATGTCCAATAAGTAGTTTTGGTTAATTTTGATAATCTTATGCAGTTTGGATTTAAAAAACCCAAACTGAATCAGGTGGGCAACGATGCTCACAGAATACAACGATATAATCGGAAATCAGTTGAAAAATGGACTTTATTGATAACGGATTGATTACAAAGAGTTTACTTAAGATCGAAATGAAACAACAATAAGATCGAACAATGAGATCGAACTAAAGAGGAAATATGAGAGGCGGATGAGGTCGATCTTTGTGTGTGTGTGTGTGTAAGCTCTAGGGTTTTCAGGTGTCTTCCTCTCTCAATTCTTCCTCCTTTTATAGCTGGTCCGTTCCTGATTTCTCTCAACGCCTTCCGCGATCTCCGAGTTGTTGGTTCGGCATCGCCAAGCTCGGAACGGGCTGACCGGTTCAGTGACTTCGCATGAGCCTTAGCCCATCTCAATCTCTAGCAGAAATTGGGTCCAACAATGTACAACTGGAAGTTTTATTCTCATCACCAAATGTAATCGATACAAAGTTGAGTTTAATAATAAGATATTTTTTGTATCGTATATCTATGGTGCGCCAAACAAAGAGGACCGCCAAGTTTTTGGCGATTGATGACGGAGATAGGACTCGGAAGAACAACACAATGGCTGCTAACAGAGGATTTCAATGACCTGTTAGATAACTCAGAAAAAGTAGGAGGACCTTTAAGGTGGGAAGGTTCTTTCTTGTCCTTCCGTAACTTTGTCTCGCAATATGAACTTTGGGATCTGCAATTTTCAGGTAACTCCTTTTCTTGGAGAGGCACGAGGTACTTCCACTTCATCCAGTCGTGCCTAGACCGAGCTATGGCAAATCTAGATTTGATGAAGATGTTCCTCGCAGCGAGATGTGAATACCTTCATTTTGATGGGTCCGATCATCGCCCTCTCCTTACTCACTTTGATCAAAACCTAAAAAAAATAAGGAGATGTTTCGGTATGATAGGAGGCTAAGAGAGAAGCCAAAAATTTGAAAGTTATTGGAGGATACTTAGACTGCCTATGCTATAGACTATGTTTTGATAAAATATGTCTTGTTAGAAGGAATCTTGTGGAATGGGCAAAGCAACAGGCAGCGACTTCTAAAGACCTTATAAGTAAGAACCAGAACCTGCTGGAACAAGCTCTTTCTGCGGTAACGCCAAATGCTAAATTAATAGCAGAGCTGAAAGGGATCTTGGAGGCGGCATATGCAGAGGAAGAGGCGTTCTGGAGGCAAAGAAGCCGTATTCAATGGCTAAATGGAGGCGACAGAAATTCAAGTTTCTTTCATGCAGTAACACGAGGACGACGGGCCAGTAATAAATTATCTAGCATTGAGAATGAGGTGAGGCAAGCATTCTGTGAAGAAGATCATATCGTTATTTCTTTTGCACTCTTCTATCAGCAGGTGTTCACGTCCGGAAACACAGAATCAAAAGGAGAAAATGTGTATTTAAATACCAAACTATCTCAAATTCTCTAAAACAAATACAACTTTTCCTTACGTCAAATAAATCACGAACTTATAATTATTAAGCCATATAGAGTACGCGTTTTCTCAATTTAATTGATCGCCTAACCTCCGTGAAATATTAACGGTAAACGATATGCTGTCGTTTTAAGAATAGAACAAAAACCTAAAAAAAAAAAAACAATACTTCTAATCTACACGTACTCTTCTCTTGTTTCTCTGTTAATTGTAGAACCCTAACTCCATATCATCTCTTCTCCAAATCATTATCATATCTTTTTTTGGCTTCTCCTTCGATTTAAAACTGGAAATCATTTTTTCCTGATATGGTGATAAGAAAAAAGCTTCCATTACGAAGAGGAGGCAAAGGTAGAGAACCTGAACCTCAACCTGTTGTTGAAGGTGATGAAAAAGGGTCGGCTATATTTAAAGGCTCTGACGGAGATGAGTATGAACTTATACCCGGTGATTATTGTGAGGCTATTGTTGATGATCCTAGTGATGAGATCGAAGAAGACGAGAATGACATTTCAGAAGAAGAAGGATGTGGCGTACAAACTGAAGAAGAAGCTTGTGAAGTTTTCACATCGCACTTTGGAGATGTTGCTAGTGATGATGGAGACGAAAACGATGAGAGCGGAGATGATGCTTGCTGGAATGAGGATAATATGCCTGATCATGTATCATCTGATGATGAGGAAGAAGATGCGCGAAACGAAGCTTGTGAGGACGCAGCATCAGCCGATGAGGTCTTAGCGTTGGGGAAGACGTTCTCTTCTGCATCAGAGTTCAAGCAAGCTCTTCTTAGGTATTCTCTGAAAACAAGATATGACATCAAGCTATACATATCAACACAAATGAAGCTTGGTGCTGTTTGTTCTGACACTGAGTATGATTGTCCTTGGAGAGTTTATTGTTCGTATGAGAGGAGGAAACATAAACTGCAGATAAAGGTTTATGTTAATGAACACTCTTGTATACGCTCTGGTTACTCGAAGATGTTGAAGCCTTCATCAATTGCGCATCTTTTTACGGAAAGGTTGAGGTGGAATCCTAAGCTTACAGCTAAGGAAATTGGTGAAGAGATCAAGAGAACATACAACTTGATTGTTACTGAAGACCAATGTCAAAAAGCTAAGACTAAAGTCACAAGAGAAAGAAGAGCAAGCCATGAAACACACTTTTCTCGAATCTGGGATTATGAAGCAGAGCTTCAAAAGACTAATCCGGGAACCATAACTGAGATAGTGACTATTCCTGGACAAACACCAAGAAGCAAGCAGAGGTTTGATCGTATTTACATTTGTTTTGAAGCACAGCGTGCAGCTTGGAAGTCAACTTGTAGACCGATCATAGGACTTGATGGTGCATTTCTGAAATGGGACGTGAAAGGCCAATTGATTGCTGCTGTTGGAAGAGATGGAGATAACAGAATTGTGCTGATTGCATGGGCAGTCGTAGAGATTGAAAATGATATTAATTGGGCATGGTTTGTGAATCACCTAAAAGTGGATTTACAACTCGGTGATGGGAGTAACTTCACATTCATATCTGATAAGCAAAAGGTAAAGATCTTGGTGTACTTTGTTTGTTTTGGTAAAATTGTATCTTACATGTTTTTTTTTGTTTGAAGGGTTTGGTGAAAGCGGTTCACCTCGAACTTCCCAATGCAGAACATCGCATGTGTGCGAGACACATTCTAGGAAACTGGAAGAGAGACTGCCATGATCCACAACTAGAGAGACTGTTCTGGAAAATAGCTCGTAGCTACACCTTAGGAGACTTTACAAAGCATATGAATGCATTGAAGAGCTACAATCAGCTAGCGCATCAAACTCTACAAGCCACCAATCCGCATACATGGTCTCGAGCTTACTTTAAGGTTGGTTCTTGTTGCAATGATAACTTGAACAACCTGAATGAATCTTTTAACAAAAACATATTGCGATAGAAAATTATATAGCTAAGTCTCAAGATTGTATTAGATACATGGCCACAGGTGATGTCTACGAAATTGACTATCATGGCTGCTCGTATAGCGTTGATATGGTTCTAAAAACATGTGGTTGCGGGATGTGGCAGTTGAATGGGATCCCTTGTAACCATGCTGCTTGTGTGATCACCACAAAGAAACAAAGAGTAGATGACTATGTTTCTGATTATTACACTGCCATAAGATGGAGAAAAACTTATGAGTGTAGCATTAGGCCTGTGGAAGGGATGAAGTTATGGCCTATGCTGAACAGGTTACCAGTCTTACCTCCACCAAATAGGATAGGTAATAGAGGAAGACCAAGCACTTATACGAGACGGAAAAGCGCAAATGAATCTTCTTCTTCCTCTAGTAAAACCAAGTTAAGCCGTGAGAGGCGTGTCATGACATGCTCTAATTGTAGAGAAGAAGGACATACCAAGCCGAAATGTTCAAAACCAAGTGTTCAACCTGAACCAAAACGTCCAAGGGGTCGCCCAAAGAAGGATCATGTACACTTTTATTGTTAATTTCTGACTGGTTTTATATCATACGGATTTCGAAGACCTCAAATTTTTATATGTTCTATCAGGGAGGAACACAAGATGGATCACAAATTGGATCACAAGATTGATGGTCGTATGATGCATCTGTTGTTTCTTTTGTTGTTGCTTTTATCTGTTTCAAACTATCATGTTGCTGAGATATTTCTTTTTCAAGAGATCGTTACTTATCTTGTCAAAGTTTGATTTCTTATGTTTTATGAAAACTATTCATGTCTTCTTTTGTTACTGCGTTTTGTGATGGTCTTTCTTTGTATCAGTTGTAAGGTTTGCTTGCGTAACAAGTTTTGAGTTTCTTATTTTCTTTTGCATCGTTCATTTCTTATTCTCAAAGCATAATCGTTAGTTAAACAAGAACAAAAACAAACCAGAACGCTATTGTTAATGTATGTATGTTTGTCATTATGAGAATAATACCACACTGAAATTAACAAAAACAGTTTTCACATGTCTAAAAATGTAGAAAAAGTTAGAAGAGAAAGAAGACATGGTTCCTCATCTATCTCTTCTACCAGAGATTCCTTGGTGTCCACTGAACGAAAGAGAAGAGAAAGAAGACATGGTTCTAAAATGGAATAAAAGTATCAGCTTGAATTTTTTAGCTTTTTGGTCTATTCTCAAACGACGTCATATCAACAAACGGAACATTAGATGGAGATTTAACAACAAATTAAGTTGACCAAAGGTATATCTAATATAGCTAAGTCAATACACGTTTGTGATTTATTTGGCTTAAAGAAAAGTTTGTATTTGTTTTAGAGAATTTGAGATAGTTTGGTATTTAAATACACATTTTCTCGAATCAGAAGCGGTTGTGGCTGAAGCTATTTCACCATGCATCACACCGGCTATGAATCTGACTCTTATCGAAATCTCAAACAAGGCGGAAGTGCAGGTTGCGGTCTTTGCTATCAACTCTGATAAAGCACCAGGACCGGATGGTTTCTCGGCGAGCTTCTACCAAACCTTTTGGGACATTATTGGAGATGACATATATCGTGACATCAAAGAATTCTTCGACTCCAGCTTCATGCACCCGAGACAAAATGAAACACATCTCAGACTCATACCAAAGGGAACATGAGCGAAAACATTCTCTGATTACAGGTCGATCGCGTTGTGCAACACTCACTATAAGATCATCCTGAAGATATTGTCAAAAAGGCTCCAACCGCTCCTTCAGACTTGTATCTCACTGTCTCAGTCAGATTTCGTACCGTGAAGAGAAATCTCGGATAATTTGTTGATTACACATGAGATCCTTCACTACCTGAGGAAATAGGGAGTGGAAAAGAGAGTCTCCATGGCGGTCAAGATAGATATGAGCAAAGAGTACGACAAAATTGAATGGAGCTTTGTGAAGGAGGTGTTCAGGAGAATGAGTTTTCATGAGACATGGATAGCGTGAGTGATGGAATGTGTCTCCTCAATGTCGCACTCGTTCCTTATAAATGGAGGACCACAAGAAAAAGATTGTCTGTCTCGAGGCCTAAGGGCATGGGGATCCTTTCTCTCCCTACCTCTTTATTATGTGCACGGAGGTGCTATCGCGGTTATGTAACAAAGCTCTGGTGAATTGGACTCTGCCAAGAGTTAAAGTATGCCGTCACTGCCCACCCATAAACCACTTGTTGTTCACAGACAATACGATGTTTTTTTTGGAAAATCAAATGTTGCAAGCTGCGTCACATTGCTTTCCATATTGTCGAAATATGAGAGAGCTTCTGGACGGTCGATAAACTAGGAAAAATCGACCATAACTTTCTCTTCTAAAACAAAACAGGAATGTAAGACTCGGGTGAAAAGAGAGCTCAATATTAACAGCGAAGGAGGAATCGGGAAATACCTTGGGCTACCGAGCATTTTGGTCGATTGAAAAGAGATAGTTTTGCTTCGATTGTGGATCAGATAAGACAGCGAGCTCAGAGCTGGACGACTAGATTCTTATGTGGAGCTAGTAAGATGGTGCTACTCAAAGCAGTTCAGGCCGGAATGCCGACTTTCGCGGTGTCGTGCTTTAAACTCTTGGTCTCCTTATGTAAGCAGATCCAATCGGTTCTTACCCGATTCTGGTGGGATGTTAAACCAGAGATAAGAAAATTGAGTTGGATTCATGGGATAGACTGACTCTCCCGAAGAGTGCAGGAGGGCTAGGTTTCAGAGAAATATAAATATTTAATGACGCCCTCCTTGCAAAGCACACATGTAGACTGTTAAAGAACCCGAACTCTATGCTTGGACAGACTCTTCTAAATCATTACTGCCAGGATTCAGACTTGCTTTCCTGCTCAGCGCCAAACTCCGCTTCTCATGGTTGGAGAGGGATTTTAGCAGGTTGGGAATTTCTTAAAGAGGGAATTGGGCTGGTGTGTGGGAAATGGTGAAAACATCAAAGTTAGGAGTGATAATTGGCGCTCTCATCTGAGAAACTTCTATCTCCCATCAGATCACCTACAGAGCAAAGCCAAAATCTCAGAGTTAAGGACCTCATGTTGCCTAACTCGACGAGCTGGAATGTACATGAGATTATGCTCCACTTGCCCCAGTATAAATAGGTGATTATGAGTATAGTGCCTAACGTTGAACAAGTAGATGATGAAATTGTATGGGTAGCAGATAAGTCTTGTAACTACTCTACAAAATCAGGATACGCGCTGGCAAAAAACTCACCAAGGGAATCAGCTTGGTACTTTCAATTGGAAACGTTACGTTTGGCAGGTTGAATGCTCCCCGAAGATTAAACAATTCTTATGGAAGCTCAAAACTAATGCTTCAGCTATGGGGGAAGCTTTGCAAAGGAGAGGGATGCAAGTTTATGGAAAGTGTAAAAGATGTGGAGAAAGTGAATCGATACTCCATGTAATGCTTACATGCCCGATGGTAAAGAAAGTGTGGGATTTAGTCCCAGCAATGGTGGTATCAGCAAGGAGTTGCAGCTCGATGGAGAACCTGCTCAAGGTCTGTGCTAGAATGACAAACTTACCACCTTTGGGGATGTAGACTCCGTTGTATCCGTGGATATTTTGGGTCTTGTAGACGAGCACAAATCAGCTTATTTTCGAGGACAAATCTTTCTTATAAACAAAGATGTTGGTTAAAGCAATTAAAACTGCAAAGGAGTGGCATGCATCACTACCTCCACGCAAACAAGCCTCTGTTTCAAAGAAAGATAGCTCCACTCGAACGGCCCGAACATCCTCTCTCAGGTACCAGAATATAAGAGCATTTTGTTCTCGGATGCTGCTTAGAATTGCACTACTCTCGTAGGTGGGGTGAGCTGGATTTTACGGATTCCATAGGCACTCACCGCTTCACAGGAACGCGTAACAGATGCTATATAGCTTCAACTCTAGTAGCAGAAGCGTTAGCGTTGAAAGCATGCCTCTCGAAGGTTGTTGCGACTGGAATCAAAAACATCATATGTGTATCATATTCTAAAAGTCTTATTGAAATGATCACATGGAACAAATCTGTAGTGGCTCTCTAAGGGATACTCTATTATGACATAAGTGTGTTGAGTCAATTCTTCAACTCTATCTCCTTTTGTTTTATTTCTCGGGTATGTAACGAACCAGCTGATAGGCTGGCCAAAGACTCACTGTTACAGTACTCTTAACAATTTCTCCGAGATTGAAATCAATGTTTCTATTTAAGTTTTAAGTTAATGAAAGTAAGGTTTAACAAAAAAAGGAGATTCGAGAAAGTATGGAATAGAAAATGGTGTTTCAAACTTTCATGGTCATTTTCATTATAGTACATTATCTTGTCGCTATATTTCATCCCTACATTCGTCTTTTTTTATTTTATATGCCCAAACAAGTTTTATAATATTGCATTAACAAATCGGTTTTGAAGACTTATTCTTAGTTTCTTTAACAGAATTGCGTAATATAAGGGCATCTCCATCTCAATTCTATTGTTTTCTCCAAAATTGAGTAAAAGAGAATATGGAGTAAGGATTACTCCAACCCAACTCCAAATCTCACTCCATAATGGTGTTTACTCCATAAATGGAGTAATCTAATTTTTGTTTATTCATCACTCCATAATGGAGTGAAAAATGGAATAGGAATGGAATATTTTTACTTCATTTTCACTTTTACTTCATTTTAGAGAAAAAAATGGTGTTTTATATTGGAGATGCTCTAATAGTGTTTATTAGGGTCTAGTGTTTATTGTTGTTACCATTATATCATAATTCAGATTAGAAACGAAAGAAAAGAGTTAGTTGTTTGTTAATTGTATTTTTGTAAGAGAAAAGCAATAAGGAACAAAAGTTTAAAACTTCTTACCAAAACAAAAAAACAAAAGTTTAAAACTGTGAATCGGTTCCACATGGAACAATGGAAGGCCGTAAGCAAAAAGCATCACGTCACATCAAATATTCATTCCAGTTTAATATTTGAGCGATAATACATACGGTGGATTATATTACAGCTCTTAAAATATATGGCTCGGAATAGTGGCGGCGGTTTAAGCGGTTCTGGACATGCGGTTCAACAGCGGTGCTGTTCTACCAATTATGAATAACGTATAGATATATAGTATATATAAAGATTTTTGTTAGTATTAATTGTGATGCAAAACAGAATAGTGATCACCATTCGAAACTTTTATATTTTTATTTTTATTAATTGCGATGCAGATCGGGACAGTTGTCACTGTGTGAAAGGAACATGCAAACAAATTAAAGTTTCTAGACTAATATCGTTGTCAGAAATCAGTCCATGGTTAGGCTGATCTTAGAAACTATACAAGTACGGTAGTAAATGAATCGCATTTTCGCGCATTAGCCTTTCCTTTTAGTGTATTTGTTTCTTACCAAAGGAAAGTGAATCATAGCAAATTGATTAACTACAAAAAAGGAACCATATAGCTAATGATAGCTGGCATATCCAACACATTTCATTAGGTAGGGGACCCAATGCTAATGACAATTTATGTTTTCGTGTAAAAAAAATATCTTTAACAACTATACCAACTACATTTGTTTACATAATGTTAATAACTATATCTTGGAATCATTATATACCATACCAACTTAATTAATAATATTTCGAACCAGTATATCTTGGAATCGTTATATACCATACTATTAAAAAACTAGACATACTTTACAACTACCATACCAACTTAATTTATATCAAAAGTTTGAGATTGCGGTTTCATTCAGCTGGTTAATTAAAGTATTCAATAATGGTTTATATAAACAGTTCTCTTCTAATATCAGAAAATGTGTTTTCTTGTTCATATAAATTTACTCTAAAAACAATACCCATGTACACCGACTAATTTTAAGATGATGAGATAATGAATTAGGTATGATGTTGAAATTATAATTTATTGGAACGTAACAATAACTGGACCATAGAACATGTGCGAAAACGACAAGAAGAAGAAAAAAAAACATGGTGGCTCCATCGCATGTGATTATGATCTAGATTTACATCTATTTCTTCGAAATTATTATATATTATCCCTTGTATTATACTTCTAACTATTATATAATTTAAAACGAATATAAATATTAATCTATGTTTTCTGATTTTGTTTCGAATAGTGGAGGACAGTCTACTTTGGTCTCATTTCATGTCCATAATACTTTGGTTTCACTCCATTTCGATCCAATATGATTAAAACTTAGCTTCCACGAGGAATTTGAACATGTGCCCATCATCTTCTGATAACCTTTTGTTTCTCCATAAACAAATCTGGACGGACGTTTTTGTGACTTGTGCCACCTCTTGTTTTTCTTTAAGAAGATTGATGTCACTATATATTAGGTACATATAATAACGAATTTTCAATCCGTATCTTTCATGTACGTATCTAATTTGTCATTTGGTATTCTAATTTTTTTTTTTGTTAATTAGGAAGGATTTTGAATCTGATACCCGAGTTTTCTCTCTTCCCCAAGATGCACTGATACCAAAGCAAAGCAATGACATAATATTATCTACACTAAAATACGAATTAGGAGCAAAAGAACGAATCCTGTACTTTTAATGTTCGAACGGAGGGGTGGAACAAGTGCAGTTCTCTCGCACTTGCAGTTATTCTACAGTATATTTACCATCATTTTTTTATTTGTAAAAGCAATTCAAACAAAATATCTTTATGCATTTCAATATTTTTTGTTTTTTATGAAATAGTGGTGTTAATCTGCTTTTTTCTAATAAATAATTTTATTACAAACTATTAACTTTAAAATATATTTATATAATTTTATAAATAATTTACCATGATTAGTTTAAACTATATAGTTCACACTAATACTATTTGTTTCATTTTAAAATTATAACTATGGCGTTTAATAATCGACAAAACACAATATTTTCCACAAAAATATACAAATCTTCCTAAATAGATATCAAGTAAATGATTGAAATTTTGTAAATCTATCGAGAGAAGACAACTTTAAATGAAATCCTAACTGAGAACTAATTATATTTATTGAGTTGTACGATTAATAAATTTTTGTGACCAATTACTGTTTAAAAAATCTTACACCCATTGACAGAGGATTTCTCGGTGGTATGTGTAACCAAGAGTTTAATATTAGTGTAATCTATTGGTCTCCCAAAAAAATCATGATCACCTAAAAAAGAAGAAGAAATACAAGCATCTTATAATATTTTACAGACATTTTGGCCGGATCCTACAACATTTGAGATATATATATTTTAATATTTAGGTGTAATTTTTATTATTTAATAAATAATATATAATTTTTAATGGATTTTATCATTCATAATTTATAATAAATTATTGGTATGCATTCCTCTTACATGATCAACTTGAACTGCACTTGTCCTCATTGATATGTATGATTTGCTTGATCTACACCGTTTGAACTGCTTTTATCCAGAGCAGGTTCATAGTTATGGAAGGCCCTACTCAAAACTAAAAAGTGTGTTCTTTTTTAACCAAATTGATAAATAATACTAACTGTTTTACGTTGGCTATAAAAGCAAAATAAATAGAATATGATACATAGAAAACAGAGTATGTTATCATAAAACCAGAGTTTTAAAAAAACCAATGTCAAAAACAAAAAAAAATTCAAACAAAAGGAACGAAAGTCAGAAACGACAGACACGCAGACAAATTATGTATTTTTTAACATCACATTGCAGCCATGAACACTAACTTAAAATAATAAAAAAATGAATCAATAAGATAAGAAAAGGTCCCATGGTTCTGGGTTGCAGCCATGAAAACTTATTTTAAACTAATAAAATCATAAAAGGATAAAATATATGATCAAAACGCCATCTTCATCGACAAGGTTTTTTCAGGATCATAATTTCTAAAGCTAAATGAAAGAGAACCAAAAGTCTTACAAATCACAAGCCAATAAGTGAAGATTAGTGATTAATGGTACCAATTTAGCAATTTGTAAAAGTTCAAAACCCTCAGTTTGACGAAGGAGAAGAGTCGGTAATATGACGGAGAAAAAACAATTGACATTTTTTGCTAGAGAAATAAGAAGAATAATCAAACTAAAACTTCATTAATCTGGCCCATAAAATTGTGGGCCTTATGCGGTCGCTTACCCTGCTTCTTTTGTGGGTCAGACCTGACTATTTTTTTTTTATTTTACATTCTAATATATATATATATATATATTTCATCTTTAATTTATATATTTTATATTATTTAACCAATTCTGAAAATTATATTATTCATATATATATATATATTACACTAAATAATATAGAAAAGTAATGTGATAATTTATAATATAGTATTCTAATGACATTTAGATCATTTCTATACATAGGTCTTATACACTCCCTCAAATAAGAGGTACTGAAGTAAGTCTGAGATTAGAAAATAGTTTTTGGAATCGAAGTCAAGGAAGCGCCTTCGTTAGAGGGTCAACTAGTTGATCACGAGTTAAAACATGTGAGACCCAACTAGTTGATCACGAGTTGAAACATGTGACACCCAAAGTGGTGCGGCCAAGATTGGACCAGACACATTGGATACGGCCTTCGACCGTACCAAGGACCGGACGGACCAACCAAGTGCAGCCACACCTCAAGACAAAGACAAAGGTCAGAGTGTTCAAGAGCAAGAGGAGGAAACTGATGCGGCCAAGTTGCAAGAGCTGGTGGACGAGCTGGA
>JABAYD010008769.1:0-10209 GCA_014822095.1 Diplotaxis tenuifolia
ATTTCACCATAGATTCTTCAATCCTAGTTGATATATAAGCTTTCCCTAGTCTATTTCACCATAAGCAAGCAAGAATATGACCAAATTTCGATTTTGAAATTCTAGGGTTCATGGACCTACGAAATTGAATATAAAAACTTAATACCTTGCTTTGGATGAAAGGAAATTGTGAATGTGTAAGATGAAACAGACTACAGGTGTGAGAACTCGGATTTAGCAACAAGAACTAGATGATTTGGTTGAGATTTGAAAGAGTTATGGTATTTTTGGTGAGGGAGAGCTTGAGAGAGTTTGATAATGGGGGAAATGAGAGTGAGAGGGAGAGATGTCGAGGGAGGCTAGGATTAAGGTGTGCTCGTCTGGTGTAGGGGGGTTAAGGTCGGTTGGGTTTAAGTGGACTCGGTTTAGGGACGAAACACTTACCTGTACCGGAGTTGAGCGACATGAGCGTAGTTGCTGCGAGGGGTCGCTCCAACGGGATTATTTGCGTCTCATTTTCGTCCAAAAGCCAAGCGACCAATGTACCTCGCTACGGAAATCTCTCTCGTGTAGAGCGACATGCCTGCATCGCTCCGTAGAGGTTGCTGCGTGTGGGAGCGACTACGGACCTTGCTTTAGGTGGTCGCTCCGGGGCGATTTTTGGAGTCTAAATTTCGTCAAATCTGCGAGTGACTTAACCACCTCGCTCTTGTGGTCGCTCTACTGCACAGCAAACTTGGGAACTCGCTCCGAAGTGGTCGCTCCAGGTGGGAGCGACTTGTGGTCCTCACTCCGAGACATCGTTGCGCGGTGTTTTCGGCTTCTCAACTTCGTCGAAGATGCGAGCGACTTGGTGGCCTCGCTCCAGGGGTCGCTCCTGCTCACGGTGACTTTACCTAGTCGCTCCGCATGTCGCTCCACTCGCCCTTCATCCAATGTTCACCATTTGCTTCATTTCTTGGCTCTAAACTCATCTAAACAACTCCACGAACTCCAAGGGTACTTCAATACCTGATAAGAACTCATGTATGCAAAATGCAACCTAGAAATGACAAGATCCTAATCTATATGATCAAAATGCACATGGATGAATGGTTAAAACAATGAAAATATGCAAGACATCAGATACGCCAGAGGGATAAACGGTGATATCATCCATATCTCAAGGGATGACATTAGAAGTCTTTTGACAAGGGCATCCATGGGAGAGCCCAGCTACTTCTGTCTTCCTGAGCACGAAGCATCGTTCACAAGAACCAAACTTGTACAAGAGATCTACACAAAAGATGAGATGGTATATGGGATTTGTGGATCTCATTAGAAGGTTGTAGAAGAAATGCATGAGAGGATAGATAACATCTACTACCCCTTGGATACACATGTATATTGGATGGACTCAAGATTGGATGAGCTCCAGGGAGAACTGGCCGAGTTGCGAGCACAACGAGCAGATAAAGAAGACGCTGCCGCATCGGTCGATGCTACCCATGATGCATCGATCGACACACGTCAACAACCACAAACCAACCATGCTGAAGTTAACATGTTGGAGGGAAAGACGAATCATTGGGAGGAAGGCTACCTATCCACCAAGATCAACGAATTGTACGACCCCCTCAACAACAGTGTGAAGTTGTTGAGTACCAGGATAGAGATGATGTGGAGAAACATGGATCTGCTCATTGACAAGGAGAAGAAGCAACAAGATGAGTCAACGTCGATCGATACTGAGCTTCACGCATCGTTCAACGCACGATTCACAGCTCTAGAGGAAAGACTGAGCATTTGCGAGGAGGAGATGGCTTACCCGTTCATCTCCCCGAATAGACTACACTTGAGTAGATTAGACGGTCATATGAGAAAATATTCAGTAAGAGCTTGATGCCATCCAGAATCAGATCGATTTTCACTTTGCCGGATCAACTTCGTTCGATAGGCGCTATTCCAAATCGATCGACAACCAGCAGTTACCACTTCCGTGATTCTACACAAAATCAGAAGTAGATCACATCATTGACAGTATTTATAGATGTATGAATACCGTGGAAGACAGACTCGACAGAAGGTGTGATGAGGTATATTTTCCTATCAACAACAACATCAGTGGATTAAAGTCAGAGAATCAATGTATAAAAGGAGGTAAAATCTATTCAGAGACAACTTGCATGCAATCCTGAGACATCGACATCGATCGATAGATCAACAAATATAACGATCGACAGCGCTACACCAAAAACGATAGATGCCTCACTAGTCGGATTGATCGACACGAACTCTGCGGAGCCATATGATTCATTGCACAAGGAACTTCAAGATTTCTCAGCATATGCCTTGGATAAGATTGGGAGGCACGGTTTCAGCATTGAATACTTAGAAGATCGACTACAGAAGATCTCAGATGCAGTGTCTAAGATGGATGACAGATGGACTAGAGGAGATGAAGCCACAAGAAGTTTCATAGCCACTTGGTTCAGAATGAATAGAGAAGATGTGGATACTTGTTTCCCAACAAGTAGTTGCTTCTCCACACACTAGCTCAAACACCTCCAAAGTCAAGCTCAAGGACTATAAACGAGCGCTGAGTGGGAGGCAACCCACTAATCAGGTATTTTTCTTCTATTTTCGTTATTATGCGAAAAAGAAATCTGAGTTGAATGTCTGCCTCCTATCGACCGACACATAACCACCCATTGCGATCGACATTGAGATATTCGACACGATCGACACTGTCCTTCCTGCATCGATCGATTTAGAGTCCGGTCAAGTATACCAGTCTTACTCGTTACATTCAGTTATTTCGATTTATAATTTGTTTTTCATCCGTCCGGCCGAGTTACACTAGGATAGTGTAATTTAAGTCTGGGGGATGTTTTACTAACGTATTTAGTTCTTTTTGAGTCTTATTTAAATCGTTTTCAATTTTTTTTATTTTAATCTAAAATGCGGGATGAACTTTGATTTTTGAATTATATCTAACAACTCTTTTAGCACCGTTCTAGATTTACTTGTCACAGATAGTACTAAGATGCTAAAGTGGATCAACGTGTCAACATACTCACTTTCTTAGATTGTCTGAAGGAACCAAAACTAGCCTCCAACGCTAAACCTGACACAAATCGCTTGTCTTGGGGCTTGAGATACACTGGATTGGAATCCTCCTTCAGGTCTGAAAGGTACAAGTCTGTAAACTTTTGGTTTCCTTCTATTCTCTCTTCAACATCTAGAAAAGAAAAGATGAAATGATTTCCTGAGAGGCAGAGGGGTAGGTACATTACCGATGACCCCACTATTCTAATTCAAAGGAATGATCACACTTCAATGGAAGCGAGAGAGAGGTAAATTACCAAGGACCCCATTATTCGCCTACATCGTTGTCAAAAGAAAAGAAAAAGAAAGAATAAACCAACCAGATGATCAGGATTGATTGAACGCCCATCTCTGATTCATTGGGGTTAGAGTAATAAAAGATTCAGAGAAGAGAGATGTAGGAAGAATGATTACCTGTTTATTCAGATACTTGTTTGAGTAAGAATCTAAACATCCTGTGATGAATACTCCCAAGGTAAAGCCTACACATTTATTTTATGTTAAGAAATGAGGCTAGTTAAGGGGAATGATAGGCAAATATTTACTAAGTTGTTGGATAGTTGAATTTGGTTGCTAAGCTAGGATATTGCGTAATGTTCTTCTGAGATTGAGACTCTTTAGATGTGGGTTGCAATAAAATAGGGGTTATGATTTCAAAGTTTTAAATCTGTGAATCCCTGCTGTTTTCAAACCTCCTTCAGAGAGACTGCCAGTTTGTTTTGCTTGAGGACAAGCAAAAGGGTAAGTCTGGGGGAGTTGATATACCATGGATTTGACTCTCTTTTAGCCATGGTATATAAGTATTTTTTTATAACTATTTATTATACTATATAGCATATTAGCATATTTATAGGTTCAAGAGTAATTTGGGAGAAAGTGAAGTCTTTGGAGCATTTTGGAGCATAAATGGAGAACTCATCTGAAGCTGAGATTACAATCAATCGACCCACATCTTGTAGCGTCGATCGACACAGAAGAAACAGAAGTCCACTACGTGACTCAGCCGACTTGAAGCCCACATCTTCACCTATTTACCAATTTACCTCTGACGAGTTTTAAACTCTAGTATACCTAAGTACTTATACTTTGCCAAAGTGTTTACGGTCAGGAGAGCTTTCTTTTATTCTTATTTTTACCACTAAAGGTTACTTAGATTCATAGTTTTGGAGAGAAGATCATAAAGAGATTTGTGATTGGAGCTCCATTACTTCTATCTTTTATATTTATGCAATTTATTTACTACCTTTGTGTTATGTCTTACTCAACCATGTCTGAGTAATTCTCTTGTTAGATTTAGGGTTTAAATAGGTTAAGGGCATTAGCCCCAACTATGGATTGCTTGTTGATGTAATTATTGATTAGGATTGTTTTTAATGCTTGTTTCTATGAGATTGTCACCTAGAAACCTGAACCGATATTAGTCAATAATAATCGATCGACGCTTCTTTTGATCTGACATCCTTTAATCGGGTCATCCTTGTTGGAGATCTAGTTATAGTTAATAGACTTGTTCCAAACATGCGGAAGATGATGGACTTGTTCATAATGTGTTGAGTTTTGATGTATCATGCAAAGAATTGTTTGCACCGATAGAATTATAATCTTCTTAACCTGAATAAAAACCTTAGGTCTAGCTTCTTTCTTTAAATCTCCAAAACCCTTCAATTCTCATTAGTAGAACGATAGTTCTGACTAATCTAATTTTTCACCTTATAATTATGTCTTTCTATTGTTAAATTTATAACCCAGTCATTTAATAAATTAGATTTAATTGGTTCCCTAGCTCCTCGTGATTAGATCCCTAAGTACCACAAGTGAACCTCTTATTTGAGAGAGTAACACTCATTAGGGTAATTTGAGTGATATCAAGGAACTAACAAGCAAAGTAGGAAATCCCAGTTTCCCTACGAAGAACTACTTAGTATACGCATCGACAACGGGTCCCCGAAATGGAGAGGACCCCAAGAAGCTTCCAAGACTCCAATTGATCCTATGAGGAAGGTCACATACCTAGGCTGGGGAACCATAAGTTCGTGGTCCCACCACGGTTCTCCCAAAAACAGAACACGGGCGCTAAGGAAAGAACATCTATGAAACCGGGGCATAGACCCTCATAATTCTTCGGGGTCTTGTGTAAAATCAACATCGGTCAACGATCCATGGGGCCAACCCCATCCGCAAGCGATGCAATGTCTACAGATAAGAAAGGGGTACCATGGAGAAACTAGCAACAAAGATAATCGAAGTCCTCCGGATCTTCATCCTGGCAATGGAAGGAAGAATCTTCCACCCATCGACGAAAACTCCAGGCCTTGCGACCAAGAGGTTGTCGAATCGACGACACCGGACCTGGATCGACAAACTAGGACCTTTCAACAAAGGAACGAGGTTTTGTGACAAATCACAACCTACAAGCTACTAGAAAGCATAGGTAAAACATAGTCCACCTATTAGGACACCTTACAACTTATTACGATATATTATTTAAGAATTATTGTTTCCTACTCATATGTATGCTAAGAGTCTACGAACAAATCTTATATAATAAAATAGTTCCGAAAATAAGAGCAGTAGGAAAATCCCAATACTTAATGGGGCATATAAGGCTGGATAAGGTCCAATGAAACCTTTGATCCCAGTCGAGCTTCAACAATACGTGGTGCGTCCACACAAAATAAACAGGTATGAAACTTATGGTACAAACGGGTCGGCGCAAACATGAGCATGCTCCCAATACTACCTAAAACCCATGTATAGCCCAAGGCATATCGGGGTACCAAAACAAAATTGCAAAAGCACTGTGAAATACAGGGAGCAAAAAGTTCAAAAGTCCGGGAGCACCTCATAATCTCTGCTTGACCTGACGTAGGGGCAGCAAACTCTGGCACTTGGGTTTTACCCACACCAGCACCAATATAAAAAGTATGATAGTGGCTTCTGCAGAGGCATCATGCAGCATAGGATCTCAATAGTGACCAGCTTCTGAGCGGTAGAATGCGGGGTCCGAAAGGTACCGGTAGTGACCTAACCTAGGAAGGCAGATTACGGTCCCTTCGAAAGCAAAACTCCAGGTTCCATGAACACACGGGCCCAAAAAGACCTCAGGGTCATTAATCTATAGGTTCTTAGAACTCACCTCAGAGTCCAAAGGCTACGCATCTTATCAGAGGCCTCAGGGTCTGGAACCCATGTGTTCCCTACGACTCCTAAAAACCCAAGTCTACTAACGACCCAAGGTTCCCAGATATAGGGAATCACTCAAGAGTCTTAAGCTTAGAAAGGTTCCAAGGAACCCCGATACTAAAAGTCTACATGCTCTCAGTCAAACCATATGACCTCGAATCTACATGGCCTGAATTCTAGAGGTTTACCTAAACCTACAAGACCAAGATGAAAAAAGCAGAAGATGTTTGCAAATCTTATAAGGAAACTCCAAGACATCCACCTAAGAGGTTGAGATCACATCTCTCGACTACACGTCGACTTCAAAGGAAGTTAGAGCAAATGATGCAACAACAACTAATAATTTAAGGAAAATAGGAGCATCGAAGCAAAGCCAGAGTTATCCTTATTAAAGAGCAACAACAGGGAAACCATGCGAAAAATAAGCAGAAGGGTACTGTCTAAAAATAAAAGCGTAAGGAAGATCAAGCTTTCAAGGCTTCATGGAGGGATTTGCATCCAAAGCCGGAGGGATAGTAGGTTCATCTTCAAAAGAAGGAGGTGGAATCCCCTTGCGTTTAGCCTCCTCTAAAGTCACCATTTTATACTGAGCCATTACCCCGAATAACTCCCTACGAATTCTCTGCTTGTTCAGCCACACCCTCATCAGTTGCCATCGAGGGATCCCCCACTAGAGGGGTGGTGCCATCCCGAGGGAAAAAAAATTGAGTTCAACTCAGATAAGGTAGTGGCTAAGCTCCCTACAGAATGAGTGGCACCTGCCGATTGGCGTGCAGACCTGGTTGCCATACCTCCACCTCTAGGCTTCTTCCCATGAGATGAAGAAGATGGCTTCCCCACCGGCGAAATATGACTACACGTGATCACCACGTCATCACCAGATGCGGTCCTACTGGCGGAACCCTTTTTAGCAGATATCACCTTGATCGCCTCTTGTTACGCCGTGAAAGGGTTGGTGGCTGTACTTCCATGCATGTTCCCTATACCAGAAACTACCCTTAAACATGGAGAACAAATAAAAGGAATCCGAAAATACATGCTTACTCCAGAGACTGCTGCACCGCAACACTGTATCGCTAACCAAGAAGTTTACTTGACGGCGATCCAAGGGAAGCTGCCGCGCATGAAGAACGATGAGCTCGCCTTCTGCAAGACCATCATAAGTTCCAGCTGAAAATAAAAGAAACATGTTGTAAGGGAAATGGATGAACATAAGGAAGGATATGCCCTATATCTACCAACAATATATCATCAATAAGCAGGTCCTCTCCGATCACCCTTCAAGAGTTCTTCCACAATCGGCAGACTATCATGAGGACTCTGATGAAACAGCCCTTCCCCTCCATTGAGAGGTGCCAGGTGGTAAGAAAATAAGACGTCGTTGAGACCAAAAGAAAGATTCTCTAAGTCGCCTGGATTCTGGATTGTTATAAGAATCCTCCTGGCGGGAGGATTTAGTTGGGAAGGCGAGATTTGAAAGAAGCTACACAAACTAACGACGAGCGCCGGATTTGTTCCCCGAAAGCCAGACTCAAAGAAAGCCTCATAAACGAAAACTTCTCCTGGAGCATGTTGAGGTCAAAAATGGTAATTTCGAAATCAACGTCTACAATTACTTCGCCTTACATTTTCCGAAAGGATCTCGGATTGAGAAAACAAGCAACGGCCAAATCCATACGACCGATCAGCCAGCTCACCGACCGGCGAGCTGGCCAAGCCATACGGTTCGATACCGGTCAAGCTGGACCACATCGTCCGTGTTGACCGGATACGAGGCATATGTCCTTCGACTTGATCATACTCTGAACCACGATTGGAGTATGTCCCGTTTCGTCTCGATCCGTATTATTGTTGGAACTTTACAATGAAAACCGCTAAGACTTGTTTTCTCGTAAAAATTCAAGTAAGCCGTATAGAACGGTAACAGTTAAATGAAACACCAAAGGTTATCAAACTATACGTTTGACTCGAGAAGTTTTTTGAAAAGAACATCGTATCCTGAAACGATCCCCTCTAAGATCGCAAAACGGCCAGGATGCAAGAACGGCCTGAAAGATCCTAAAACGCGGTAAAGGTCCACTTACGACTTTTAGACAAAATTTAGCCCAAGGATACAATGACGGTTTGCCTATTATCTGCAGGAGAAGATAAATGTCAAGTTTGAAGATCAATGGATGTTTTCCAAGGATAAATATGAAGATCGAGATAAATGGAAGATTTCCGATAGATACGAATCAGGCGGAAAAGGAAAATACTAAACCGCCTAGAGAAGGAGTATATAAGCAAAAGGTCGAAGCGAAGAGAAAGGGGAACTTTTAGACCTAGAAAAACATTCAATTTAAGACTTAGGCGGCTAGACTAGCAAGTCGGATACTTAGAACGTTTAGGTTGTCCAAGCTTCTTTATTTACTCGTTGTAACAACTTTCAGTCTTTTAATTCATCTTTTTATCAATAATAGCCTCTGCGCAATATCTTCATCCATATTTTGTGTGTCTTTTTTCGTTTTAGTGTGTTTTCGCAGAGATCCGGGACCTTCTTGAGAATTTGGGCTTTCATAACTTTCCTTATTTTATGGTAGATTGGCGGTGCGAATTTTAGTTCCCACTGTTTGGCGCTAGAAGGAGGGGGGGTCGGATTCTCTAACACAATAACCACTGAACGAACGGGAGACGATATGCCTAACTTAGACGGCGATGTCATTTCCTTCAAGGATAGAGGAACAATCGACTCGGTCAAACCTCTCAATGACCTCCTTGTCACCGAACTAACAATCCAGAATATGGATGTTGCAAGGATATTAGTCCACCCTGGAAGCTCGGCTGATATCATCTTCAAAAATACCCTTGAGAGAATGGAAATTGATTCGTCCGAAATCGCCGAAAACTCAACCCCGCTAGTAGGAATCTCCGGAGAAGCCACCATGACTCTCGGCACGGTTCACCTAGCCGTTCAAGCTTGGAGTGTGATGAAAATTGTCAAATTCCTGGTCATCGATCGGCCTACGTCCTACAACGCGATTGTAGGAACCCCGTGGCTAAATTCGATGCAAGTGATACTATTGACTTACCACTTGTGTCTCAAGTTCAAAAATCCGAACGGAATCGAGACCGTCTGGGGAAATCAGAAAATTGCGCAGGTCTGCTATGTAGGAGATGGGTTATACCCCTCCACAAGGCCCATCAAATGAAGAAGCCTAGCCCGTTATGACAATCAACTCGGTCAGGTAAACGCGTAAGAATGGTACGTTCGCGACGCTTCTAGAAGGTCGGCTAAAGGCGCTCAAAAGAAGCTATGACAAGACACTCTAAATGGGCCTACTAACCAAGGTCCACGAGAACAAAAGCCCATTAAGGCTCAGATAGATCTAGGGCGAACAACGGGACAACGGCCTATAAAAGGGAAGAAGGTAACAACGAGGAGGGAGACTTATCCACACACACACTGAGCGGCTAGATCTAGGGTTTCCGTACCAACTTTTAGATCTGATCTTGTTCAGTATTCTCATTACTCTCGTTTGCCTTGTAACCTCGTTCAGATCTAATAAAAGCGTCTTTGTTCGACCCGTTTACTCTCTTATATTGTTTCTAAACCACTTTCACCTCAAACAATTTGGCGCCCACCGTGGGGCTCTGAACAAAGCAACGTTATCAGATCTAGACATGCCAGACGACGGCAACACTTCCGAAACCGCGGGTGAAGAGCCGACTCCGACTCCCGCACCCGAAACACCTCTTCCGGCCGACTTCATGAGCTCCGTCATGGCGCGTTTCGCCAAGCAAGACGAGATCCAAAGAGAAACGCAAGAGCGACTCGCCGCGTTAGTCGCAGCGTTAACAGCAGATCCGGTCCGACGTCAGCTCTTCCACACTAACCCTACGGCACCAGTAGCCGGCCACGCCTCTGACGAAGCCGAACCTACGGAGCCACGCGCCGTGCAAAACCCAGATCTCACGACTATC
>JABAYD010008770.1:0-10099 GCA_014822095.1 Diplotaxis tenuifolia
CTTTTGTTACGTGCGAGACTATCAACTGCACCGTTCTTGACCATCACCACACGAGCATGAAGTTCAGTATATTTGTCTTGAATCCAACCTTCATCACCATAAAGATCGAAAATTGGATCTCCAACAATTTTTCTGTAAACAACTATCTCACATTCCAAGAACAAATTCGCCATAATTTTAGAATCGAGTGAGTTTTGATTAAGAATCCAAAACCTGATGTTTCTGATACCAACTGATGTAGCGGAAGCTACGATAACACGATAATTCTATTTAATCTGAGAATTCCTAAAATTAAAATCTTCTTATTTCTTTGAAAACTCGCAAGTTCTGGCCGTAACAAAGATTCAAAAAAAAATAAAAAATCTCTTTATTAATAATCAATAATAGTTTGAATATAAACTTAAGCCTCAACGACTTTATTATATAAAGTCATAAAATCCTAAAACAAATAAAGTAATTATGCTAATAATAACTAAAATACTAAATCTACCAAATACTTATAACACCTCTTGCCAAAAATAAGCCGAAACGATGAAGGCTTTGTAAGTAATCTCTTGATTAGAAATGGAGTTTTCAGTTTCAAAAAGTGGGAATCGATTGATTGTGTGATTGATTGTTCTTTTTCTAGGTGAATTATTTCTCTGTGATGGATAACATAAATCACAACTATCCCAAGCTTCGCTTATAAGATTAGGTACAGATGGTGGAGAGATAGTGTCATTAGACCAAAATCATTGGTTGCGAGATTTTCTCTAGTGTTCCTGTTGATGTTGATCATATGCATTGCTTGGAGGGAAGCAATCAAGATTCGCTATCTCCTCTAGAGGTTGGATACTGTAACCAACTTGAGATTAGAGATTTTCAGATGGTTGATAGATAGCCTAAGATTGATTGAAGACGATGAGGGTAAAGACGAAAAGGATTTGTTACCTAGGGAGGAGATGATGCCATCAGAAAATGAGTTATCATTGTAAATTGTGGAGGATACTGAAGGTAAGCCTTCCCTGAGCTGTAAGTTTGTAACCCATTAAAGCAATAAGAACACGCTGTAGCAATCTTCACCACTCCTGTCAAAGAACTGCCGTTGAAGCCTTCCCCTACAACAGCTGAGGTAAAGAGATCTTTGGTACAGAAAACTTAGGACCAGTGCAAATCCTCTGGAAACAGCATAGCAAACTGATGCACCCTCTTTCCCTAAGGTACTAATCTATCACCCTACTATAGACTCTTATATCCATTAATTGCTGCATTTGTGTGGCATATTATGGATATACACATGCTCTGTTCATAAGCCTAGGGAAATTTATCGCCATGATTGCGCAATTAAACGAGACGTATGAAGTCTAGAGGAACAGAAATTTGATATGTTCTATTCTTGTTTTTGCGTTCTTTCTCTGCAACCGCATTCTCAAAACATGGTATATCTTTTAAAGTATATACGATACATTTTACAGATAGCCTCTCTATCTCTCTCTCTCTCTCTGTATATATATATATATAGATTAATGATTTGCCTCAAAGTTCAGAGTGTGTTGTCCTTGAAGTGTTTGAATTTTGGTATCTTTTCTTTATGGCTTCTTCTTCTTCTTTTTGCAGCTGGAGATACGATGTATTCCCGAGTTTCAGCCGTGAAGATCTCCGCAAATCATTCCTCAGCCATCTTCTCAAGGAGCTCCACCGCAAATTAATCAACACATTCATAGATCATGGTATTGAGAGAAGCCGCCCTATCGGCCCGGAGCTTTTGTCGGCTATCAGAGAATCGAGGATCTCAATCGTCGTCTTCTCTAAGAATTATGCTTCTTCCAGCTGGTGCTTGAATGAGCTAGTGGAGATCTACAAGTCCTTTCAGGAGTTCAAACAAATGGTGATTCCTATTTTCTATTGCGTTGATCCTTCTCATGTTAGAAAACATACTGGAGAGTATTAAGATATAGAACCGGTTTAATATTGGTTAGGATGGTTAAGTCTCATTTAGCTTAAACCAGGCTACTATATATCTCAAACCGTGTTGTACATTGTTGAGATATGAGGAATAACAAACTTTCCGTTTTCATCTTCTTCTTCTTCCCTCTAAGCTCAAGCTCAAATCTTCATCTTCAGGTTCTTTGATTCAGATCTTAATATGGTATCAGAGCATCTAAATCTTCACTTCCGCTTCCATCTCTGAGCTTAGATTCTTTTGATTCCTCATGAGTTTACCTTTGATTCTTCTTTCGCGAGGTTTCGTTCTTTTTGCGATCACGATCTGTGATCTCTCTGTTCGTCTCTTTGTATTTCTCTTATTCGTGATTGATTCTCTCGATTCATCATCTCAGTAATCGATTAGTTTGGATTCCTTCTATGACGACTAATCAATCTTCGATGAATCAAGATTCGAATCGTAACAGCTCCGATCACTATGAGAATCCGTACTATCTTCATCACAATGATCACGCTGGGTTGGTGTTAGTGACCGATCGATTGGATACTGCGGTGGATTTTCATTCCTGGAAACGAGCGGTTAGGATGGCTTTAAATGTCAGGAATAAGCTTGGCTTCATTGACGGTACTATTGCTAAGCCTTCTCTTTCGCATCGTGATTATGGAGCTTGGTCTCGCTGTAACGATATCGTAGCTACTTGGTTGATGAACTCTGTGTCTAAGAAGATAGGGCAAAGCTTGTTGTTCATATCTACTGCTGAAGGTATCTGGAACAATTTGATCTCTAGATTTAAGCAAGATGATGCTCCTAGGGTTTATGATATTGAAAAACGCCTTAGTAAGATTGAACAAGGATCGAATGATGTGTCCACGTATTATACTGAGTTGGTTACACTTTGGGAGGAGCATAGGAACTTTGTTGAGATACCGGTTTGTACTTGTGGAAAATGTGAATGTGATGCAGCAGCGTTGTGGGAGAAGCTGCAGCATCGTAGTCGAGTTACAAAGTTCTTAATGGGATTGAATGAGAAGTATGAACAGACGCGTCGACATATCCTTATGCTCAAGCCAATTCCCACAATTGAAGAAGCTTTCAACATTGTTACTCAGGATGAACGTCAAAGAGCTTTGCGTCCTGCTACTCCAGTGGACAGTGTTGCTTTTCAAGCTTCGGTTCAACCAACTTCAGGAGCTTCTTCTGGTCTTAATGAGGCTGCTTATGCTATAGCTTATAATGCAGGAAGAGCTGCAAGACCTATGTGTACTCACTGTGGGAAAGCTGGACATACTATACAGAAGTGTTTCAAGATTCATGGATTTCCTCCTGGTTACAAGACTTATGGTTCTTATAATAACAAGAATGCTTCTCAGCAAAAGAATAACCAGTCTCAGTCCAAGAATCCGAACCCAACGTCTGCTCCAGTGACCTCTCAGGTGTCTAATGCGGTTGCAAATGTTTATGCTGACATGGATTCACCTCAATACAATCTTCCTCTTGCTGCGCCTCAGCTGACAAGTGGAGGAGTGAATCTGAACCTGCAGAGTCTCAGTCCACAGCAAATCCAACATTTGGTCTCACAGTTCAACGCTCATGTTCGAGTTTCAGAGCCTCAAGTTACTTCTTCATGTTCTGCACTTCCTCGTGCTACGATCACTGATCATGGTTTCATGGATCCTAAATCATCCTCTGGTACTATCCCTTTTCCTTCCATCAATCTCACATACCAGAATCAAAATCTTTGTTTTCAAAATCATTGTCTTTCTACTTTACCTTCTCTTCTTCCTCGTGATGCTTGGATAATTGATAGTGGAGCTTCTAGTCATGTTTGTTCTGACTTAGGAATGTTTGAAAGTTACGTATCTGTGTCATCTGTCACGGTTACTCTTCCTAATGCTGATAAAGTTCCCATTACTCATATAGGCACTGTTAGAATTACTGATTCTTTGATTCTTTATGATGTATTGTTAGTTCCTGATTTTCATTTCAATCTTATCAGTGTAAGTAGTTTGATAAAAACATTGGTTTGTGCTGCTCACTTCTTTCCTAATGGGTGTTTAATTCAGGAGCTTTCTCGGGGCTTGATGATTGGGAAGGGTAGTCTATACAACAATCTTTACATTCTTGATACTGCTTGTCCTATGTCTACTTCAAATACTAAGTTCTGTGGCTCTGTTTCTGCTGATACTTCCTTGTGGCATCAACGTTTGGGACATCCGTCTACTACCGTTTTACAGCAATTATCTTCTTGTTTGCCTTCTTATAAGCATGTTGAGTCTGCTTCTCCATGTACTATCTGTCCACTAGCAAAGCAACGACGTTTAGCTTACATCTCACATAATAAGCTTGCTGCTGCTCCGTTTGATTTGGTTCATCTTGATGTATGGGGTCCTTTTAGCGTTGAGTCTGTGGAAGGATATAGATATTTTTTAACATTGGTGGATGATTGTACAAGAGTCACATGGATTTATATGTTGCGTAATAAATCTGAAGTTTCATTGATTTTTCCTTCTTTTATCAAGCTTGTATCCACTCAATATCAAATGAAAATAAAAGCCATTAGGACTGATAATGCTCCAGAGTTAGCTTTTACTGATCTTATCAAAGAACATGGCATGTTTCATTATTTTTCATGTGCATATAAACCTCAGCAAAACTCTGTAGTTGAAAGAAAACATCAACATTTGCTCAATGTGGCTAGATCTCTTCTCTTTCAATCGAATGTGCCTCTTGAGTATTGGAGTGATTGTATAATGACTGCTGTCTTTCTCATCAATAGAATGCCATCTCCTTTGTTGAATCATAAATCTCCTTATGAAAAATTAATGAACAAAGTCCCTGACTATTCTCTTTTAAAGTCATTTGGTTGCTTGTGTTTTGCATCTACTAATACCAAAGATCGTACTAAATTTTCTCCTCGTGCTGTGCCTTGTGTGTTCCTTGGTTATCCTTCTGGATACAAGGGTTATAAACTGCTAGATTTAGAGTCTCATTCTATTTCAATTTCTAGAAATGTGGTTTTTCATGAAAAAGCATTTCCTTTTAAAACTTCTGAGCGTTTGTCTAAATCTGTTGACATGTTTCCCAACACTATATTGCCTCTGCCTGCACCATTGCATTTTGTTGAGACTATGCCTCATGTGTTTGATGGCGAATGTTCTAATACTTCTAGTCACTCTGTAGAAACACCAACACACACTAATGACACTTTGGATGCATCTAGGACTGTTATAGATGATACTAGTACTGCACATGAGAATGTTTCTAGGCCAAAACGTCATACTAGAGCTCCTACTTAGTTATCTCAGTATCACTGTGCTTTTGTTCCTTCTATAACACCTGATAGTCATCGTTTACCTAGACCTCCTTTAATTCCTACACATCTTTGCTGTCTCATTCCATTTTCAACTTCTTCTGATTCTTTTCCTTCTTCAAAAACACCTTATCCCATTTCCTCTTTTGTCTCTTATGACTCTCTCAATCTTGTTTTTCAAGCTTCTGTTCATACATATTCCATGGAAATTGAACCCAAAACTTTTCAACAAGCCATGAAATCTGAAAAGTGGACAAAGACCGTGAATGTAGAACTTGGGGCTATGGAGCAAAACAGAACATGGGATGTTGTTTCTTTACCTTATGGGAAGAATGTTGTGGGCTGCAAATGGATCTTTACGATCAAATATAATGCGGATGGTACTGTGGAACGTTATAAAGGTCATTTGGTTGCTCAGGGGTATACTCAACAGGAGGGCATTGATTATATTGACATGTTTTCTCCTGTTGCAAAACTCACTAGTGTCAAACTTATCTTGAGTCTTGCTGCGATAAATGGTTGTAGTTTACAGCAGATGGATGTGTCTAATGCCTTTCTTCATGGTGACTTGGATGAGGAGATTTACATGCGTTTGCCTCAGGGTTATACACCTCCTCCTGGTGTTGAACTTCCACCAAATCCTGTCTGTCGTCTTAGGAAGTCACTATATGGCCTCAAACAAGCTTCTCAGCAGTGGTATAAATGTTTTTTATCAGTGTTACTTGGTGATAACTACATCCAATCTCCTGCAGATAACACTCTATTTGTCAAGAAGACTGCTACTTCGTTTGTTGCAGTGTTGGTATACGTTGATGATATCTTGATTGCAAGTAATGACTATATTGCAGTAGCTAACTTGCAGGCGTTACTTCGTTCTGAGTTCAAGATTAAAGACCTTGGCCAGGCTCGGTTCTTTCTTGGTCTTGAGATAGCTCGTTCTTCTTCTAGTATATCTGTGTGTCAGAGGAAATACACATTGAATCTATTGGAAGATTCGGGTCTCCTTGGTTGCAAACCTAGCTCTATACCAATGGATCCAACACTCCATTTGACCAAAGACATGGGGAAGCCACTGACTGATCCAAAAGCGTATAGAAAACTCATTGGAAGACTTCTGTATCTTACTATTACGAGGCTTGATATCACCTTTGCCGTTCATCAGTTAAGCCAGTTTCTCTCCTCTCCTACTGATACTCATATGCAAGCAACTCATAAGGTTCTGAGGTATCTGAAGAACAATCCAGGCCAAGGTTTGATGTATTCAGCTACATCAGAGCTATGTCTCAATGCCTTTGCTGACGCTGACTGGGCTACCTGCAAAGAAACTAGGCGTTCAATCACTGGATTTTGTGTCTATCTTGGCTCCTCATTGATCTCTTGGAAGTCTGAGAAGCAGGGAGTGGTTAGTCGAAGTAGTACAGAGGCAGAGTATCGAAGCTTAGCGTTGGCTACTTGTGAATTGATCTGGCTACAACAACTCTTGCGTGATCTTCACGTTGCTGTCACTGGACCTGCAAAACTATACTGTGACAACAAGTCTGCCTTGCACATTGCCATGAATCCTGTTTTTCACGAACGCACGAAGCACATAGAGATCGATTGTCATACAGTTCGAGATCAAATCAAAGCAGGAAAGCTGAAGACATTTCATGTTGGTACTGGTAATCAGCTTGCGGACATACTCACCAAACCTCTGCATCTGGGTCCTTTTCACTCATTTTTGACTCGATTGTCATTGTCAAGTCTTTATCGACCACCAGATACAAGGATAAAGACTTGAGGAGGGCATATTAAGATATAGAACCGGTTTAATATTGGTTAGGATGGTTAAGTCTCATTTAGCTTAAACCAGACTACTATATATCTCAAACCCTGTTGTACATTGTTGAGATATGAGCAATAACAAACTTTCTGTTTTTATCTTCTTCTTCTTCCCTCTAAGCTCAAGCTCAAATCTTCATCTTCAGGTTCTTTTTGGCGAAGCCTTAATGAAACCCTGCAAGGGCAAAGCGGATGATGAGAAACAATGGTCGCAAACATGGTTGGGGAGGATTCTCAGAACTGATATGTTTATTTCTAGATTCAGTTTTGTTTAATTACTGGCGTTTATTTTCCTAGACTCTGATTGTAGAGTGTTCCTTGTTGATATTAGGAGTGACGAATCAAACATGATTGAAACAATTGCCAACGATGTTACCGATAAGCTTCCCATTACACCATCAAATGATTTTGGTGATTTCGTTGGTATAGAAGCTCATTTAGAAGTGAATTCAATGTTGTGCTTGGAATCTGAGGATGTGAGAATGGTAGGGATTGTGGGGCCTTCAGGGATTGGTAAGAGCACCATAGCAAGAGCGCTTTTCAGCCAGCTATCTAGCCAATTCCATTGTAAAGCTTTCGTGTATTAAGAGAACCATCCAAGACGACTATGGCATGAAGTTGCGTTGGGAAGAACAGTTTCTGTCAGAAATCCTATGTCAAAAGGAGGTAAATCTTTTCCATTTAGGTGCGGTGGAACAAAGGCTAAAGCACAAGAAAGTTCTTATCGTTCTTGAGGATGTTGATGATCTAGAGCTATTAAAGACCTTAATGGGACAAGCTGGATGGTTTGGGATTGGGAGCAGAATTATTGTGATAACTAAAGATAAACAACTTCTCAGGTCTCACAAGATTTGACCTTGTTTATGAGGTTGATTTCCCATCTTAAAATTTGGCTCTACAAATCTTTTGTCGATGTAGTTTTGGGCAAAACTCTCCACCTGATGGTTTCATGAAGCTAGCTGTTGAAATTGCAAACCTTGCCGGTAATCTTCCTTTAGGTCTCAACGTCTTGGGTTCATCATTAGGAGGAAGGGACAAGGAGGAGTGGATGGAGTTGTTGCCTAGGCTCCGAGATGGTCTCGATGGGAAAATTGAGAAAACGGTAAGGGTCAGCTATGATGAGCTAGAGTGCAAAGATCAAGAGGTTTTCCTTTACATTGCATGTGTACCCAATGGTCAAAAGATCGATCATATCAAGAACTTGCTTGGAGAGTGTTGGCATGGGGCTCAGAATTCTATCTGATAAGTCCCTCATACGTATAACACCATCATGTAGAACTGTAAACATGCACAGCCTGCTTCAAAAGTTGGGTAACGAAATTGTTCGTGCAGAGTCCATTTACAATCCTGGAAAACGGCGGTTCTTGGTGGATACTAAGGATATATGTGAAGTACTTACTGAAAATCTCGTAAGTGTGCTTTGCATAATTGCATGTTAGACTCTGTCATCTGATAGATTATTCTGATTGGTAAAAGACTAATTTTCTTTTGTGGCGATTTTTCTTTTCAGGGAACCGCAAATGTGCTAGGCATGTATTTCAACATATCAGAGCTCGAGGAGGCGTTGTTTATAAATGAAGAATCATTCAGAGGAATGCGTAATCTCACACTACTAAAAGTTCACAAGGAGTGGTCGCGGGAGAGTGGTGAAGGCAGATTGTGTTTACCTCGGGGCTACGTTTATTTGCCCTGTAAACTCAGATTGCTATATTGGGATGAATATCCGTTGACGTTTATGCATTTCAACTTTAGGGCAGAAATTTTGGTTAAGCTCACAATGGAGAATAGTAACCTTGAGAAGCTGTGGGAAGGAGTCCAGGTATTACTTTTACGTTTTACTTCTTTGTTTTCCATCTTCTAGAGAATTGTTTTCTTCTTGTTCATTTCAGTTTATGAATATCAATGAAGCATAAGGTTCATAGAGTCATATATGGTTTATATTTAAGTTTTTATTTTGTATATCTGTAATATCTTTTGGCCATTTTTGTTGCAGCCACTTCCAAGTCTCAAGAAGATAAGATTGGATGGATCCACAAACTTGAAAGAAATTCCTAATCTATCAAATGCCATCAATCTCGAAAAGTTGAATCTCTGGGGTGCACCTCTTTGGTGACACTTCCTTCCTCCGTTCGGTATCTCAATAAACTGAGGAAGGTATCGATGGAGGGATGTACAAAGATTGAGGCTCTTCACACTGATATCAACTTGGGATGTCTTGATTACATTAATCTCGGTGGATGCTCAAGGTTGAGACGTTTTCCTCGAATTTCGAAGAACATCAGGGCTCATTTTAGATGGAACATCAATAGATGACGAAGAGTCTTCCTACCTTGAGAATATCTATGGGCTTACTAAGCTCGACTGGAATGGTTGCTCACTGAGATGTATGCCTTCGGATTTTCGTTCAGAAAATCTCGTCTATCTCACAATGAGATGAGAGGTAGTAAGCTTGAGAAGTTATGGGACAAAGTACAGGTAATGTTCTCATAAACTTCACTGTTAATGGTTTTTTTTTTTAAATTGTGCGTAAGTGACCACCTTGGTCTTGGTCTTGATGATTGGGTAAGAGTTAGCTCATTTTGATATTCCTAGCTATAGCTTAAAACTGAAATAATCAAGAATGCATGCGGAAAAAATTGAAACTTCTGTAAATTAGGGAAACAAGTTTAGATTAGGGAACTAAAACTATTACAGGTTTATTATTTATATGTTGAGGAAGCTTCGGTCTATACATTGCATAAGTGTTGATGTTTGAGTATAGTTTATTTTTCTTGATCTGTCAAAATCACTTGATGCATGATTCTTTGTGAAAACCTGAATTTTTTTCCAGATCTTTCAGAGGCAACTAATCTTGACCACTTGGAACTCAACCCTGCAAAAGTTTAGTGGTGCTTCCTTCTTCAATTCGGAATCTCAATAAACTGATACGGTTGGAAATGCAAGGTTGGTGTTTGAGGTGAAAGTGGTTTGGAAACAATATAAGAGAGTAAATGGGACGAACAAAGACATTTTATTAGATCTGAACGAAGTTACAAGATAAAAGA
>JABAYD010008775.1:0-25597 GCA_014822095.1 Diplotaxis tenuifolia
CAAAATAATTGGCCCCATACCAATGTTTCTTGAGTACGTGCTCAAGACCGGGCCTGATCCTTGTCCACATCATTTTCACGTAAGACCGAGTCATAAAAATAGGCTTCTCGGGAAAATTCAACAAGGCTGAAACAATGAAATCCTAAGCAATATGTATACGCCTTAGCATTCAATGCAACAATCACACAAATGGTCCAAGAGTCTGTTTTTTTTTTCTTCCACGGTTCTAAAACTCTCGAAGAGGAGATGGATAACAGATCCTGGAGTTGGCCAAGCTGCATTCAAAGTTATCAAAATCACTGTATCCGTTCTCTCTTTGCAGTTTTACGCATAACATCTTCCAGCTTAGGTTTCTGTGATAAAATCAAAGTCGGATGTGCATTCACCAAGTAAACTTTAGAATACCAGAAAATGGTAGTTACTTTAGTACAAGTTGCAGCTTCATGGTAATATTAGCAAGTTAGCAACCGTTGTAGTGTGGATCCAAATTCATAAACACAACCCACATGCAAACATCGACCATCGTCACACTGTGATTTCCCAGAAATATTTTAATTTTCTATAATCATTTTACGCAAATGAAACGGTTACAAATTTAATGCGTACATAAATTAAATTACACCCACTACTGAACGGTGCAACCAAGTAGTAAACGCTGACGGGATGGGGTAGCTCTACTGGTTAGAGCTTTGGGGGGCTAATTGTCATGCTTCCGGGTTCGACGCCAGTCGGAGGCGAACTGCCTGACCGGGCCCAGAGAATGACCCGCTAAGCGGGGGAACCCTGGATTATAAAAAAAAAAAAAAAAGTAGTAAACGCTGCGTTCAATGCTTCTTTTCTGGGATACATAAAACCAACAAAAATTAGGCACACATGTGAAAACCAATTCTATTCATAAGTTCAGAGTATCTTCAACGTATGAGTCTTTGTTTTTTTCTAAAATGGTGTAACTGAATTGACTTTTATTCCAGCTCCACAAAATAGAGTAATGAACAAAAAATAAAAACATAAATAGAGTAGAATTAGAACATTTTTTACTTCAAACTCTATTTTAAAATGAAAAATTGGATATGTTCGTAACCAGTCAAATTAATCCGAATCGACCATGACATTGTAGGGCCAAAAAAAACATCACGATCACGAAAAGAAATCTAGAAGCCAAGCTATAACAGATTGCGTTAAAAATCTGAATGTTCACTCCACTAATATTTAAAACAAACGAACAAAGGTTTAGCTACGGACTAGAGAAGGAAAAAGAGAGACTAAGATTAAGATCAATCTTCGAAAAAGCAAAACAGTCCTTGAAAATGAAAGGAGATGAGACTGCTTCGCTGGTTTCACTAAGTGACGATGATGCATTGCTTCTCCAACGTTGCTGAGAATTATGAGGATGATTCAACGACAGAGACAGCGATAATTCTTCTTCTTCTTCTTCTTCGTGTTCCTTTTCCCAATTGTTCAAAGACATTAGTTCTTAGTTTTTTGTGATACTAAAGTTTTAGTTGTTAAAAGAAATCTCCACAATGTATTGGTATAGTACTATATTCTAATGTATGGGTTAAGTGATTGTCTAAAACAAGTGCATGCCTATCCTCTAGTCTTTGCCATTACAAATTTACAATGCTCAATGGTTTTATACTCTGGGGTTTTATAGAGTGTTAATCTGAGTCTTAAATATGTTTTACTAAGGGCATCTCCAAATCCACTCTATTTTTCTCTCTAAAATAGAGTTTTAGAGTAAAAGTACTCCAATGGTACTCTATATCTCACTCTATAATAGAGTGAAAAATAGGTTTACTCCAAATATAGAGTAACTTGTTTTTTTTGTTCATCACTCTAATTTTTACTCTAAAATAAAGTACCATTGGAGTAAACTTCAACTCTATTATAGAGTGATTCTATTTTAGAGTAAAAAATAGTGTAACTCATTGGAGATGGTCTTAAATTTTCGCAAAGGCTCTTTATGTAACCATAAACTGAATATACTTTTATTACCTCGAGAAAGTGATTAGACTGAAATTTGATGGACTCGCCAATGCCTGCAAATGTCTTCGTTCTCTCCATGCTCATGATGTTAAGAAAATCATCGTCATCATTATCAGCCCCTGAAGTCTGCCTTCTTCTCCCCAACCAAAAAAGGAGAAAGCAAAAATCAAATAAATTCGACAATTCATATTCAAACAAAACTGTATGATAGCATACCTATTTTCTGGAATAAAATTAAAGACTTGTCAGAAGCAAATTAATATTCCCTTTCCATTTCTTCCAAAAAGTAAAATGAACAAAATTAAAATAAATTACCTAAAGTTGAAAGAGCGAAAACCAAAAAGACAATCATTCCTTGCGTGTTCAGACAAGTTGTCATGAAGATGATCTTCATTGTCTTGTCTTCTTCTTGAAGATGATGAACTCTCTTTTGTCGCCCAAATATAAATGATAAAAACATTACTTATTTAATTGACCATGATGAATATTCTCTTCACATTTTCATTATATTTCCATTAAATTAAAAAACACCTATTTACCTACACGACCATAGTAAAAAAAATCATTGTTTTAATAAATATTTCACCAGCAGTAATAATTTTATGACAATGGGCCTAGAGAAAATTACATTTCAACAGTACAGTTTGGATGTGAATGCTGGGAATTCGCGACTTACTGTATAACGAATTTCCGTATATATATGTATGACAATTGTCTACTTAATTTATACAGAGTTTGATTCCTATAGTTTGGAGTTTGAAATTAACTGTCATAATCTTGAATTATGGCGTTATAATTTGATCCCAATTTATCTAAAAATATTACCTGATCTCCCAAGAAGAGTGGGTTTGTATCCTCTATACATCTGCGGTATGATCAAAACATATAAGAAACGTTTTAAATATTCAATTATTATAAGCAGCTGAAGACAACAATAATAAAAGTGAAACGTTTCATCATTTTGTTTGACCTGGAGATGGCTCTTGACGTGTGATATGGTTAGTCCCTTTACATCCATGATCTTAAGAACAAGTTTTGGAGTTGCTTCTGTTTCATTCAAACCCAAAATACAAACGTATAAATCTTGAAGATGACAATGATGAACTTTAAGATATTTTTAAAAGGAATAAAAAAGCAAAAAGAAATAAAAGTTGGTTTGAGAAGACTGACTGTATTGACCACCGAGCATATCAACTGCGTGAACAAAGTTCTGGTGAAGCTCCGGCGTCCATCTCAGGCGAGGTATGGGAGACCGTACATACCTTCTAACTCCACTAATCCCTCCGTCGCTGCTCCTTCCGCATCTACCCATTTAGATACTAGCCCACGGAAACCTAATCTTTTATTTTGATATATATCTGAACTAATTTTCTCTTTGTTGTGGTGAAGAAGAGAGATGCTGAAGAAAAAAGCCTTAAGATGAATCGATATTTTCTGCGAGTGGAGAAGGTTAGAGATTAATAAGGACGAACTTTTCTGATTCTGTAAAAGATAAAGGTTTCTTTTCCCTTCTATGCGCTTTTTTCTCTTTATTAGAACTCGTGCTTATAATTGTGTTTGTGTTCGTGTTTATATTTGTACAATGTGAATATTTATATTTGTGCGTGTGTATCAAAAGCCAAAGAACAAAATAAAAAATTCAGAAATTATGATATGATAAGTAATTTCTGGACAACCAAAACAGAACGAAGAAATATGGGATATTTTATTTTTATAATTAGTAACCAGCTGGAATGTTGTTATACTCATATAGTTTGAGGTGACATGTGTTTTGACCTAACAGAATATAATACATTCAACAAAAATTTATCATCCATTTGACTTTGCATGCATTAGTAGAAAATAGCTTTTCAAGAATCTTTTTCAATAAGCCATGGACCACTCCCGTTGGAGAAAAGTTGTCATGCAACTATTATCCAGAGAAAATAGTAAAAGAGGTTAGAGATTTTGATTTTTCTTGGAAGCCTTTTATCATTATTACCGTAAATATTTATAAAAATATGAGATTTGTAAACTTTGAAAATTAGTCTACATACAAAAAATTAATGGGATATATATGTGTAATAAAAAGTTGTTTATAGCAGAATATTTGCTTTTGTTTTGTCCAATCCTAATTGCTTACAGGAACTGCCTTATTGGGATTTGGGATGTAACCAAATGAAGAAGAGTTTACCTCACGGTGTCAAAACTTCTTTTTCATCATAGGGCTTTTTAGACCAGATTATTAAAAAAAGCGAATAGCCCAACTGCTATGCTTTGACCTTAGGACATCATTCCTTTTTTTTCCCACCTTAGGACATCATTCTTTTTAAAAGTTTCCTATTTTCTCTTCTTTTTTTTTGGTTTATTTTCGTGTTGTTAATATTCACTTCCCGATAATTACAAAAGTCAATTTAATGGAAAACAATGAATGGTGCTTACGTATTTTAAACAAAAAAAATTGACCTCATTCCCCTAATTTCCCATTTTTCATTTTTTTGCCCAACTCCAATTCTTACTTTTTTTTTGTTCTTCGCTAACACTCATTCCATTTTATGTTATATAATATTATATTTAAAACAAAGATTAATAAACTTACTTTTTAAAAAAAAATATTATTAACAATAATCTAATTTATAAAAGGGGTTATAAAATGTTATTAGTTAAACATTTTTCAGTATTTTAAAACATAAAACCTTCTAAAACATCAGATACTATAAAACTATAGAATAGTTTGCCCACAATCTTTAGTAAGAAAATGTAATGATGTTCACGCAAGCCCCTATGCTTCTGCTTCTTTCCCGTTTGTCCTCTTGCTTTTTCTGATTTCTTGCTGCATACTTGTTAAAAACAAATCAAAATCATTTCCCTATGTGGTAGCCCCATTAAAGTTACCGGTTTCTGTCGAAGGATTTCTTGATTTTCCCTTACAAGTTCTCAGTAAAATACACAATGTATTTAAATAACCATAGATTAGCTAATATCACAAAAGAATCAACTTATCCACCCATGGATAATCCATCGTCAATCATCAGGAATGGACGATACCGAATCGTCAAGAATATGGAACCCGCAAATTGAAATGAAATGCTTCTCAAAACTGTATTTTTTAGCTCTAAATTCCCTATGGTATTAACCATACACGTACGAAGACCATTAGCTCTAAATTCCCTAAGTTATCCCGTTACAATTTATATCGGTTCTTTTTTTTACTTCCAATGTAAATCGGATCACACTTTGTTACTTTGTTATAGAGAAATTAAATTTAAAAAGTTAAAAAAAAAGAGGAAGAGAAAAACGTAGGAGGTTGCTTAAAGTAGGAAGGTGGGACGTAAATGTCGTCGAGACGAAATGGCCAAATGGGTATGTAAGCTGTACTGGTACACATCTTCTTGAGCGTAGACCCGGTTTGTCATAGACTCTTAGTTTTTATCAAAATAAATATATCAGTTTTCCCCCTAGGTTTATTCTCTGTGTTTTGGGGTGTAAATGTTAATACTTCCATGTAGGATCAAAAACTAAGTAAAGAGTAAATGGTTTCGTAAAATGATTAGTGCCATCATTTTTAAAGTAACAAAATTATATAGATCATTTTCTATCAATCAATCTGTTTATTTGCAATAGGCGTAACTTATTTGGCATGTTTAACTTATTTTACACCCTATCTTAAGATGTATCAATCATGCCTTTTTCAACTGTGTTTTATTTAGATCCTAGATATTCAACAAAATTACATATGCAAGAATTCCAACAAAACCGACCAAAAAAGTTGCATGTATAACACTATAAAAATCAAACCAAGCCGTAATACTAAAATCAATATTAGAGGTGATTTTAGAGGTTACGTACGTCCAAAGTAGACCTTTTACCCCATATATATCACGAATTCTAGTGTAAGAATATGTCAAGGTGATGTTTATTGACTTTCAAGATAAAGACTTGTTGTAACACATCAAATACGCTATGGTTTTCTTCACGTTGCACCTAAAATCTAGCCGAAGTGTCGTATACATGATATATATATACACATGTACAATATGTTCGACATATAAGCCAGAAACCACTTTTATTTAATTTATGGTTTCGAAAATCAATGTAAATTGTGTCGAATTAAAGTAAAATATTTATCTATGGGCACGCAAAAGACATACGAGTTACCTATTATCTATGTAAGATGATCACTTGTTGGAGCATGTTTCTCCTACGTGTCTCAAATAATGTTTATTAGGAATGTACCCCCCATCAAGGATCCCTCTCTTCCTAATAAATAACTTGCAAAGCATGAGACCTCGCCAAGACCATATATAGCCCTTAATCTTATAGCATCACTTGTGACCTGGATCCAATAAACGTATACATTAAGTATGTCTTTTATATAGTCTCAACCGCATCTATAATTCACCAGACGAAGTGCGGGTGGCAGGAGACTTAAAGTTTATGTTTCCTGATTGGTTAGGTTTATCCGTTTATACTGATTGAACTTACCCTAAAGCAATTTATCACAAACAAAGTTGGTGCGACGAAATTGATTCGGTGGCTACATGTCGCGACATTAGTTCATTGCTTTCTGAAATAATTCTATGAAAAGGAAAAATCAAACATGCAATGAATTCCCAAATAGATCCAAAATAAATTTAATGTGAAATTGACTGCATGTCCATGATTCATGGCTTTTACTACAATCCAACATTCAATCAGTTTCTTCAACTTATAGATATTTGCGCCAGTGGATTTGTCTATATACTAATATACAAAGCATCTTGACAATATAGGACTGTTGAAGAGTTTTGGATTATCATAACAGCTAACTTCTATTTTGATTCGTCAAATTTCTCACCGAACCATTTTATTAGATTTCACCACTAAAATTATTAGCCGTAATTTTTTCCCTAACACTTAAATTGATTTCAGTCGCATATAGCACATGCACGATAAATTCGAAAAATAATAATAGAAAACTGCAATCAACCGAGAGAGAAAAACACCTAGAGAGGGTTTGTTTAAAAGTGTGATTTGAGAATAGGTGGGTCACCAATAACATATTTAATACTACATAACTTTTCTTCTTAAATGATTTAACAAAAAAAAACTATTTTGCCAAAAAAAACATGTTACTCTTTTTTTCTCTCTTACTAATCAGAATATACAATAGTATAGATGTGGCAATGTGAATAAAATTTATGGTAGTGGATTTACATAACTAAGCTTAGTAGGAATTATAAGGACCAAATTAACAAACAACCCTTAATGTTTTCTTTCCCAATTTTTTCGCTTCGCTGTCCAAATATAATTATGTGTTCTAACTCAAACAAAGGGAATCATATATAACACGTAGAAAAGTTCAAGAGAAAGTTTAAGTTCTAGAGGCCACATAGTTGTAATCATAGCAATAGAGGTAACTTAAGAACAACACAAAACTGATTGTGTAGGTTGTAATATGGCAGGTCAGAAGGAAGGAGGGGGGGGACATAGAAATAAGTTCTCTTATCCATCAAACATAATCACAATTTTTGAAGAATTTTTTATAAATGCAGAGTGTTCAGGCCGGTTGGGTCTAGTGTTTATGGAGCCCCTACACAAAACTTAAATTTCTGACAATTCATTTTTCTTTAAAATGTAGACAAAATAATAATTAAATCAACAATTGTTTCATGTGCTCTAGACCGATTAATGAAAGTATATATGTGCCCTGGTTCTATATTTTTTTTCTTGGAATGCACAACATAATATACAGGTATGAGTTGTTGGAGAGAAACAAATTGCAAGTTTTCATATATAGATAAAGCGTTTGAGAGTATGTATCAAACGTTAATATACAAAGCTAATTTGGAGTTCTGTCGTCAAACTGGTCGGCACCAAAGGTTACAACGCACGGTTTGATTCCCCCGGTGGCAAGAGCTATAAACTTTCTAAGGTAAAGCCCGAGAAAGAATATTACATGCCGAGTTGTTGTTGGTGATGGACAGGAGTCTCTGAGGGAATCAGCGGGTTTCAGACATGGAACGGTAGCAAGAGAGAGTCAGAGCAGACATTCCCTGAAAATCAATAAAGGATGACGAATCTCTAAAATAGCATTTTTAAAAGTTTATCCAAAAATAACATTTAATAATAAATTTCGCAAAATGGCATTTGTCTAACAAGAAAAATACTATATTACCGGCAGCAGAAACGTTTCCTTGGTGTAGTTTAGTGGTTAGGTAAGTAATGAGATTGATAGTAATGCCGTAGTATGCTCAGAGAAACTCCTGTGTTCAATCACTCAGGCATCGAGCATGTTTCGAAGTTCAATATTTAACCTCAGACATATGCGCAGGTAACAAGTTATCAAAGGTCCGTTACAAAACGTGGTGATGGCATGCAAGGCAAGTGCTTGATTATATACGAAACCGATTCTATATCTCTTATTTATCAATCATTGTCTCATATGTTTTGTTTTGTTCACTTATGACCCATAGCTTTTCTAATTACAATTATTTCTTCAGTAGCCTCCTCGATCGAGCATAATTACGAATAATAGAAAAATTCAAGTGGATACTGAAAGTTTTACCAAAACATTTGGTCTCTTGACTGCTCTGTCCACAACTAATCAATTTTTCATTGTTTTCGAAGACATGTAACAGTAAAAAAAACGGGATCACGATGACATCAAAGCATTGTTTGTCAAACCTGAAAATGTATTTCATATGTTTTTGTCCCATGTTGAACAGAAAATGTGATTTAGTATCTCACTTCTTCTGCTCCATCTGTTCATTTCCTGTCTCTGCAACGAGGCGAGCACTCTCCTTCTCAAAGAAATCGAACTCTTGGAGAATCTTAGCAAGCTTTGTCGCGTTGTCTTCTTTTATGTTCGCAGGGACCTTCTCTTCGTATCCAGACGCGCTCATCACCTTTTGCAATTTCTCCTTTTGTCTGATGAAACAAGATAATCAAATGTCAAAAAGAGGACTTACTTTTAAACATTTTTGTTTTGATTTAGTTATGGGTTAAAGGGGGATTACTTTTGTAGTTCGTCAATCTTGTTTCTGATCTTTTCTTGTTCAGCTTCAGTGTTAATGGCTCTGTTAACTTTGAGATATACCTTGAGGTTCTCGTTCACCGTCTCAACTGCAGATCCAGGTGGGGCGGCGTGTTCTCCCTTTAACAGAACCTATACCAAAAGCCCCCATAGAAACTCAGAAACAGGAAAACGAAACTGTAGAGAAATCATAAGAAAGAAACTAAAGGTGAGGCTTGTTTACCTCTAAGGACAATAGATTTGCAAGGGTTCTGATCTCCAGCTCGTGAGATTTTACAATCTCAGATGTTAAATTGTTTTCACACAATGCAAAAGCAGGTAACCTGAGAAATGTTCGTTTAATGACCGTTTATTCAAAAATGCAGGATGGTGATAAAAATGTTTCGAAGTATTCAGACCTTTCATTCTTCTGTTTCTCCAGCAACCCAGCCCTGAGTGCTCTCAAGCACTTCACGCTGGCTAGAACGGTTTCCATTTCGGTCTCCACTTTTTCATTTGTCCAATTCTGAGCTCACGAAACCGATAGGAAAAGAGAGTTAGAAAACCAAACAAACTATGACAGACAAGTTCCTTTGAAAATCTTACTAACCTCTATCGCACATGGGTAATCACATATCATAATAGAAGCCTTCCTCTCAGTGTTTTTGGGCGAAGGCAGCCGTTGCCATAGCTCTTCAGTAACATAGGGCATAAGCGGGTGAAGCAGTCTCAAACCAGTCTCTAGAGATACCCAGAGAGCATGTTGTGCATGAGCCCTCTCTGAAGCAAACGCAGGGTTGTCACCAGCAAAATAAGGCTTGATAGCTTCGATGTACACATCACAGAACTGATATTGCCACCAAGCATATACGGTGTTGGCTGCATCCGAAAACTCAAATGCATTCAGTGACTCCACTGTCTTTGATATTGCCTTGTTTAGCACAGAGAGAATCCACTGGCAGCTGAATGGCATCGTTTCGGGGCTTAGAGTCAGTGGAGGGGAGTAATCATCCCCAAGCCTCATCATCGCAAATCTGACTGCGTTCCACAGCTTATTACACCATTGACGGTAACCAACCACTCGGAGGATATCCAAATTTATTTTGTCAGACTACAAAACAAGAAGAATAGAGTAATATTATTAGTTTCCAAAATCATATACATTTGAAGGAGAAAATAAGAGGTTGTCAGGCTGTGTGCAATAGATAGTACCTGAGCAGTGTAAGAGACGAGTGCAAAGCGAAGAGCGTCAGCACCACATTCAGAAATACCATTTGGGAAGTCCTTCACTTGTCCTTCTTTAGCAACAACCAGCTCTTTTGGATCCAAGTTACCCTCTTCTAATCTCTTATGAAGAGCATCAAGAGTTACCCCGTTTATTACTTCGAGCGGATCAATGACATTTCCAAGAGATTTTGACATCTTACGGCCATGTGCATCACGTATCATAGGATGGAAATAAACCTACACCAACGACAACAAATATGTTTAGGCATACCAGAAGGGTAAGAGATCCATGTTTAGCTAAAACTTTACGTACCTTACTGAATGGAACATCGCCACCTAGTTTCATTCCCATCATAACCATACGAGCAACCCAGAAAAAGAGAATATCATGTCCAGTTTCTAGGACAGATGTTGGATAGAAAGCTTTGAAGTCCTCAGTTTCATCGGGCCATCCCAGAACAGATAATGGAAAGAGCCCAGAAGAAAACCACGTATCAAGTACATCCTGATCTTGCGTCAGTTCAAAATTTTTCCCAGAAAACTTTTCAGCAGCCTCTTTACGAGCTTCTTCCTCGGTTCTAGCAACAACCCAATGGTCATTGTACGCACCAACCTCCTTGCGCTCATCTTCCTCTAGAGTGGCGTACCATGCTGGAATCCGGTGCCCCCACCAAAGCTGTCTCGAAATACACCAGTCACGTATGTTCTCAAGCCATCTGTTAAGGTCCATTGTGATTGTTAATAGCTGAATAATAGAACCAAAAAATAGATGAAAAATGAATGCGACCTTCTCCATTCTGCAGTGTACTGCTTCGGTACAAACTCGAGCTTCTTGTTCTCATCATTGATAGCAACATCGAGAGCCTCCTTTCCAATCATGCTACAGTTGACGTACCATTGAGGCTTAATCATAGGCTCAATTACATCCCCGGTCCTTTGGCAAAGTCCAAGCCTCATTTCATTGTTTTGGGCACCTCTGTAAAGCCCCTAGAACATATAAAAATATATTAACGAAAGTTAAGGTACATCTCCTCAAACGAATAATTAACCAAGTTGCAATGATATGTTACGTGAAGTACTAAGGAATTACCTTCTTGTTCAGAGCTTCAAGAACTGCCTCACGCGCGGCAAAGCGTGGCATCCCTGTGAAGTCAGACCCGCCATTTGTGTTGATTTTTCCGTCATCAGTCAATATGTTTATAAATTCAAGATTGTGACGCTTCCCAACCTCACAATCATTGGGGTCATGGGCAGGAGTAATCTACAAAAGAAGAATATAAATACTTTGATGCAAGAAAAACCAGCTATTAGGGGTAGAAACATATCCAAAAAATATAGGAGCATGTACCTTAACACAGCCAGTACCAAAGTTTGGATCAACAAGTATTCCATCACAGATAATTGGTATTTTTCGTCCATTAAATGGGTGCACAGCAAATTTCCCATGAAGATGCTTGTATCTTGCATCAGCAGGATGAATAGCAATGGCAGTATCCCCAAGCATTGTTTCCACCCTTGTAGTGGCAACAACAACCTCTCCCAAGCCTCCCTCCAGCGGGTAAGCAAATGACGTGAGAAGACCAAATTCTACTGGCTTATCATAGCCAGGAACATTTAGTAGTGTTTTTTCTTTGATATCGATATGCTCCACCTACATAGTCACACTCCGCATGAAAAGGAAGCCATCCAATAATCATAGTCTAACAATTGTTGAGTTACCTCAACGTCAGATACGGCTGTTCTCAAAACACAATCCCAATTAACAAGCCGAATGTCCCTGCGTAAGCCATGGTATACGTTTCAGTTAATTGTGCTTTCTTTCAACAAGTTAACTGACAAAGTGAAAAGAGCACCTTTCCTGTTTCTAAGGATTTTTACATACCTGTAGATAAGCCCTTCCTTGTATAACCTTACAAAACCCTCAGTGACAGCTTTTGATCTTTGCTCGTCCATTGTAAAACACTACAAAATACAAGCATAAACAAATCTGTTATGTAAATAGCCAGAGATCCAGGTGATGATAAAAGATCCATTCACATATAAGTTCACCTAGTGGCTAAAGAAACTAAACATCGCCAATTTTCCATAATACTTGTCCAAGAAATGTCCGATCATTGAATTTTACCTCACGAGACCAATCAAGAGAAGCTCCTAGACGCCGAAGCTGTGTCAGAATTGTACCACCATGTTGGTTCTTCCACTTCCAAACCTTTTCCATGATCATAAAGGAACCACAACAACTTTTTAAACAATGCAAAATGAAAATTGATTCATGACCGTATCTTTATTTTCAACTTACTTCATTTACAAATTCTTCGCGACCAACGTCATGCCTAGTCAATCCTCTTTCACGCATGAGCTTCTTTTCAACCACAACCTAGAATGTACATCCAAATAAATAACATAAACCAATGTGCAAAATAAAATATTTTACAACTATGCCAAACATGGTGTTTACACTATAGACAGATTTTACTAAAACAGACTAATGGAGAGAGAGCAACGATGTTAATGGCGAACCTGTGTAGCTATACCAGCATGGTCCATTCCGGGCACCCACAGAGCATTATACCCAGACATTCTCTTCCATCGAATAATCGTATCCTGCAACAGCAAATTTCAAGCCGCTGATCATCAGGAGAAAGCAATAGACAGAGAAATAGCACCAATATATTAGTGGTAGTGATACCTCAATTGCAGATGTTAGGGCATGGCCAATATGCAAGGCTCCAGTCACATTAGGAGGAGGAAGAACCTGCAGTATAGGATTAAAACAAACCCTTAAAAATATTCAAACTTGTATTTAATAATTTCAAATTCTCAAGATTTTCTCAACTGACTTTCGTTGGACGATTGAAGTATAAGAGAATTGAACATGAATTCAAGAATCGGATAAGGTCTTACAATGACAAAGGGTGGCTTGGAACTCTTAGCATCCGCCTTAAAAAGCTCAGATTTCTCCCACCAAGCATACCATCTGACCAAACAACAGAGAAACACAGAGGTTATGTACAAAAACATTTACAGGATAAAATGAACACCACGCCTCAAATCTAAACACACTTACGATTTCTCTACAGCCGCAGGACTGTATTGTTTAGCCATCTGGGACGACAGCCTTTTCTTCTCACCAAGAGGAGTTTCAGGGTCTACAAAATCCGCGGGGTTCTCATCTGATGCGTCTCGTTTGGAACTCTTCTTTGTGCTCTTTTTAGGTGCACTGGTTCCATCTTTCGCCTGTTGTGCCTACACCATGATTTAAGAAAAAAAAAACTAAGAATGCAGTTTTCACCTGAGATGCACCACTAGAGTTCCTCGAAAATTACCTTCAGTTCTGCAAGCTTCGCTTTCTCCAAAGCTTTAAGCTTCTTCAACTCCTTTTCTTTAGCCTATAAAATATCGTTAACGAAATCACTATTATAGTAAGGTGTTGTATGCAAAAGTAATCATCAATTGCACAACAAATACCAAAAGAAACATAAGAAATGAAAATAAACATTAGTGGCAAGATAACACTTCGATTCTGATATAGCAAAGATCGTTGATCTATCTATCTATCTATCAATTTCCGTTTTCAAATGATCAAGCTATAGTTTTCTCTGTGAGAACATTGCATCACTATCCAATCTCTAAGAGAGTGTTATAACCACACTGATTCCTTCTTTATGAGAATTGGAAAATAGTCAAACCTTGTCATCTTTCTTCTTCTTGCGCTCAAGCTCCTCTTCGGTGAGGATCTTCTTCTCAGCTTCAGACTGCGAATTTCAGAAAAACAAAACAGATTGGATTCTCAGACTTATCAACAATTCGAAATTCAAGCGATCAACCTAATCCGTACCATTGTTGCGGAACGGTGGAAGGAGCGACGTAGTAGATTGATACGCGACGGAGAGGAGAGGAAGGTGGAGTGATAACGAGAAGGAGATATAAATAACGGCTTGGCTCTCCTGAGGAAGAGCAATGACATACAGACTCCAAACGAGATTTGCTTCCTAGGGCTTATTGAATTTCCTTTTTTTATTGTTGACGCCAAAAAAAAAAGAAAACTTTTATTGGGCTTGGGTTTGTTAAACGAAGCGGTCATAATCGTTTTCAGCCCAGTGGGCTTGTAGAGTTACAAGTCTCTTTTTCTCAATCAGAAAAGGTAAATATAAGTCTTCTTTTCCAAAAAAAAAATTTAAATATCGAGTCACCTTGTTTTAAAAAAAAAAGAAGTCCATATCGTATATTCTATACTTATTAATTATATCATAATGTAAGAGTAAGACAAACCTTGGTTGAAATCTATCCCCACCAAAAAAAAAGTTTATGATTAAACAGAGAATTAGTATATAATCAATCTCAGGATTCTACAACAGATTTTGAAAATCAGCTCGGACCCATACAAAACAAAAGATGTTTACATCATGGATCAATCATATCGGTTTGAATTTATGCATATTATATATTGAATATCACGTTGGTAGTAATTTTCAGTGCTGTGTTCGCGGTTTTACATTTCTGAAATCATACACTTAAGTAGACGAGTGCCAATGGTTGAATCAAGTGAATTTTGTTGCGACTTTCAACTATGATGTTTTGTATTGTCATAGATTGTCAGCCAAATTTTAATTGGTATAGCCTTACCTACAAACATAAATAAAACATGGGAGTTTAACTCAAATTATAATCGTGTGATTAACGTTAAAACACAATCTCTGTTTTATGGATCACTCTCGAAAAAATCAAGTAAATAGCAATCATCAAATTTGACTAATAGGAATATATATACGGTATGTTGGAGTTGAGTTATCGTAATTCGTAGAATGTCTCAGACCTCAATGTGCGTTGGTTGGACCATTCAAAGTCGAATTTAAAGAAAAGGCCCCACATATAATATGATACGATTGCAATCTTTCTAATTTTCACAATGGGTCCTGTCGGCATGCATACCTTCGGACCCACTGGAATTCATATGCCTGCTATATATGCATTGGAATCCAGACAGAAGACAAATATTTTTCCTTTGTCGCACTATTAGACATTGTATAGGGGTAAAACAAAATAGTGAAGTAATTTTTGTAGTTGTCAACAACTGTGAACTGTGAAGTGTGAAGCAGCCTATATAAGATTTAGACTGATAAAATTCTAAGTAATTCCCCCCCCCCCCCTTTCTAGTTTAATTGTTCGTAGTGCGTGGCTACAGCTACTACAATAATCATATAATCCAATGGAAAAGATAAACTTCAACAATCTTATCATCTCTAACATTGTCATCGATCTCTTGAATAGAGTTAGAAATCAGAATGCTTGGGGCTATTATTCTCATCGTATAAAAATATATGGTACTCAAAAGAAAAAGGTGTGGAAGTTAACAAAAATATTGAAATAAAGGTATGCAACGATGGAGTAAACGTGATAGGTATGACATGACCCCACGATGTGGAAGAAAATGAAAATAAAATAAAAAACATAGAAAAAGTACCTAATAATAGAAGAACAGGTCGTTCCCCAAATCTGAAAGCAAAAATTATTTCGAAGAATATACATACGTACAAAGCTAAAGCTGCAAATTTGAAATCTCTCATGTGTATATTTTTGGGGTCAACAACTTAGCATGCATGATCTTGATAAACCATCTTTCTTTGCTTCATAACTTGGTACACTCATATACTAATGGCTTGTCATTGTATTTACAAATTGCATTGTTTCTTTAGAATATGAACATTTCCCATGACAAAGTTTAAACTATCTATCAGTCTTTCCAAACTTAAAAGCTAAGTTCAAGGACAATATTTACATTCAGCGATAAGTAGCTTTCGCATTCTGAATGCATCATAAATATTACTGATGATAGCTCATTGCATGTGTACAAACCAAAACTAAAATAGCTTCTCAGTGCTTTGTTTATCGTACTAATAATCTAGTACGTAACAAGACTAAAAATCAAGATATAGATCATCGCTCTCTCTCTTCCATGAGTAGCATGCACGAGCAGCAATCGAACATAGACATCATGATGATAGTATTATCACCTTTAGCCATTATTCAGTCCCCCATTTACCTAACCCCACTCAAATTTCAAAACGTTAATGTCCATCGTTTTCCATTTTTGTTTTATACATTGATCAATGTCGATTTATTATATCATTGACATATAGTTCGTATTTGGACAATATGTAATCTAGTATATATCATAATTTTGATTATTCCAAGCAATTTAATATATTGAAACAAAGCTTTACAACATGGTAATTCCTGAAAAACATCTACACATATATAAGTGTTACCATTATGTCAATTTAATCCGACTTAAATGCATATACGTACTGTAAGGATATAGGTAAATGACATACCACATTGTTCGGTAGTCACTCTATGTAAACATACTTCTGGACCAAGTGATCAGTCTCTACAAATTAAACACCTGTACATATCTAAAACCCCACTTACCTGTCTAACTGTTTTCAGCATGCATATATGATATATATGTACTTAACTGAAATATTTTGGTTATGTAGTCCATGTAACGATTTTATATTATTCGTTTTTATAACAATGAATGAGTTTAGACTGAAGAACAACACTGCTGAGTGATAAGCACGTAACACAATCATTACTATTATTACCCCATAACTATAACTGTGGGATTTAAATTAAATTACAAAAAAAAAACTTCTGAAAACTCAGTGAAGTAGACTTCATTCTGAATGCGTTTTTTTCTTGTTGATTTTGATGATGGTAGATTTCTGAAAACAATGCGGTTAATGAGAAGCAGTATAATCAAAATGATAATTCGACCATCTCAAGAATAAACAATAATATTCTACTTATTTTGGCTTTTGTCAAAAAAAAAATCTACTTATTTTGGCTGATATTATTCTCCACGACACCACACCATCAAACCATTATTGTTCTTTGTCTTTTCTTTAGAGTTGACCATGTTGAGTACTAAATTTGATATCTTCTAAATTTCTTCAGTGCTTTCACTTTTTTCTCTCTCTTTTTCCACCACGTCGTTTTATTCATTTTATTTAACTTTCACCTTTATATTCACAATCCACCAAGATAAATAGGCAGCCACATGATATCCCCTTAATTCAACACACTCGCAATCAATCAACAATATTTCAAAAACAATGAGTGAGCTTTTCTACTCTCTCCCCACTTGGGATCTCCATAACCTTGGATCATTCTTCAACCAAAACTCCAGTTTAGGTATATACAAAGAAGACACACATACATGCATTTTTATAGACATGGTTTATGCTGAGTTTGTTGATATTATATAAACGAGGGTGGCTTCATGGAGACGAGTGCATTCTTTTGTTGAAAGGTGAATATATTTGTACTTAGTAATTCAAGGGATCCATACAATGTTCTTGTAGATTCATGTGGCCACATTGATGAATCGCCGGAGAACATGTTACATTCGCCGGAGGAGGAAATTATCGGCGACGTTTCCACCGGCTACCTCGAAGACGCACTCGTCGAATTCAGTGGGAAAAGCAAACGGAGACGTCTTTCGTTCAACGCTGAAGACAAATCAACAAACCACTTTGACAACCATCAGGTTTACATAATTGCTCTGTTTTTCCGTTAGTCATTTGCATAATTGTTCAATAAGTTTCTTAAACGTTTATTTGGAATATAATTGTGCAGAATAATTGGGGCATGTCTGAGACTTATAGTTGCACGAGTAGTCAGTTTGCAGGTCAGACACTGACACCAACTTCTTTATTATTGTCACCCATATAGTATATAAATATATTTATATATTTATTTACATTTGATATTAATAATAATATACTAGTGTTTTTTTGCTAAATTGCTACTACACTAGTGATCTTCCTTATAATCTTTATAATTATTTTTTGATCAAATTTTTGAATCTTTATGAATAAATTTTCTTTATATTGAACAGAAGAATCTCCAAATTCATCCGTCAATATTTGTTCAGAGGCTTTAAAGCATTCAAAACATTCTTTCGAGCCATCTACGTCCACTTCAAGTAAGTATGTTTTATTTCCTTATGAAGTGAATGTAGCATATGTGATCAGATTGTTTTTCTCTTTTTTGCGTTAATCATGTTTACGTATATACTAAATTAAGAAATGAATGTTATAGAGAAAAATCACTATGACAAGAAGAAGAGAGTGGTGTATCCATTTGGAGTGGTGAAACCAGGTGGTCGAGAAGAAGATGTAACCCTAAACGACATAAATAAGAGGATTCTCATGCCGTCTGCTCGGCCAGTTCGGCACCCCGTTGGAGCTTTCGCTTGTCGTCCGTGTCTCTCTGCTAATGGACCGGGTCTCTCAGGCAAAACCGTGGTTGCTTTCACCAAGATATACACGTTGGGGAAGGGTACAATTACCATAATAAGAACTAAGGGGTGAGATATGTAATTAGACTGGGTCGTTATAGTGTGTACTAGAGATGACGAGGCACGAATAAAAGACATGTTAAACGTTGTCTATCTAATGAAAATATGTTTTAATAGGCATATTATTTTGAATTATTGCAAGATTCTAGTATAAAGAATCAATAATCCCTCCGAAACTTATTAACCAAACATTTGAATCACAAAAAAACATTTTGGTTTATTATGTTCGTGCCTTTTGTTCTTTTCCTCTTAGCAACGCCTTTGTTCCTAAAGAAAAAGCATTCAGTAGAGACTAGCAAATAAACAAACTAAGCGTGAGGAATAAACATAAAGCAAAAAAGGAAGAACGTGCTGAAAAGCAAGTAAACCACAACAAAAAGAGAGAAAATGTATCTTACCATGAACTTTTCTTAAGATGATTGTAACAAACAATTTTGTTTACTTTCTTACCACGTTCCAAATACCTTACTAATTTTACCATTCACTAAGTACAACACATGAAATATGTAAATTATAAGGTTATAAACAACAAATTTTATCAAACTTGCATATCGAGAAATAAATATATTACGAGATATAAAGTGAATCAGATTTAATGAAGTTTAAATTTGAATTACCCTTGTATTGCAGATATTATTTTAAGAAAATATAATTTGTTAAAAATGAAACCAAATCCAACCTTGTAACTATTTTATGATATCAGTGTCGTCATGGGCCCGATAAGTTGTAGGCTCAGCTTCATTTTCCACGGTCAGATACATAACGTCATGTTTATGTAATGTGACGTTTGTCGGGATGAGTTAGTTATACGGCAAAAAGAAAAGTTGCACTGCTGACTGCTGTCTCTTTTTCTTTCCCTCTCTAGCACTCTCGTTAGTCGTAACAGGAAGTGTTTAGCATGTGCGAAAATAAACACATCTTCAGGTGGTAAATGACGTGGATTAGTTAATAAACTATAAATTAAATGCTCTATTTGTTAGAATACCCGAAACTAAATGGAACATTAATTACAAATTTACTGGTCATCACCATTATTATTTCCTCAACACAAAGGAGGACCAACGTAGCTTTTGAGTTTTGACCCTTTAGGTTGGTTGGGTCCATTAAGGCAGACCACTAGCTAAAATTAACGATGATGAAAAAACAATAGTATTTTGAATGATTCATCTTTTCTCAAATCTTTGTAATAAAAAAGTTTACAGTGAATCATCAACAGGGCAATTTGAAAAACTTGGTAAGATTCACCTATTTAAAATGAAACGAACGAATTTCATAATTAAACATGTGAAATGTAGCTAGTAATATTTATTAAGAAACCCACTTAAAGTAACAATGTTCATCATGAACATTGAAGTTTGTATATACATTTTAAATCTTGTTAATCATGATCTGTTTAAACACATTTTTGAGTAAAACATTTTGTTAAGGCCTGGTTAAACATTGAGCGAGGAAATTTCTTCTAATATCTATAGTTTTGGTGTTGGGTAGGTTTATTAGAGCATAGACTTTGTGTATTAGAGCTTCCAATTTGATCAAATATGTTTTTGATTAGGCTTTGTGTATTATCTGTTTAATACCCTTTGCCTTGGTTCTTAAATGGGCCTTACCAATTACAGTGTATCAAAATTAATAGCCCAACCTGATAACGGATTTGTCTCAGATTAATTAACGACAGTTGTCGCGGGGGAGCTGTTTTAACTAACGGCTGAGCAACTCAGATCTCTTTCTTTCTGAGCAGCTCAGATCCGTATCAACGCCTTTTACCGTGCTCAGAATCAAGATGGAGCTCAGGCTACTGATACAGATGGTACTATCTTCAACTTGATACTGCTGCTTCTGAGGGTGAAGGAGGTGATGAATCAAGATGGAGCTCAGGGCCTCAGGCTACTCTTTGCCCATCATATCAACTATCTATGGTAGTTTTAGACTGAATAAGAAATACTTTTTAATGATTTATGTTTGTTTTGGATTTGCAGCTAAAACGTTCTGGCTCTGAAATCTTAAGAACTCTTTACTGTAATATTTTTTTGTCTTTGTATTAGTAATGTTTTGTCTGTCGTATGGCTAAGTTTTTTAGTGCAGTTTTTTTTTTTGTAGGTACGATATGAGGATGCTGCTTTGTTTTCTGTTCTCTACGGGCTCATCATTCTCGCAGGTACACAATTACAACAATTACAATATAGATACCTGAAAGCCTGAAACATTGAGAACCTTGTAGTATTTAAAGTTTAAACATATGCTTTCTTGTTTTTTTTTTGCATTAGATTTGGTTTGCAGAACTACGTCATGTCTCTGATGCTTCTCTGTTCCAAGTACTTCTTTTAAAGTTTTTTTATTGGATAAACCTCCCATTCGCATTTCAGTTTCTTACTTTTACAAAAACACTTAAAGTTTTAAAAAGAAACTGAAAAATGTTTTTTTTTTTCATTTAAAAGATGCGAGTATTTTTCAATAGTATTTTGCATAAATTGCGTTTGAAACAATGGATACCTAAGACTATTTGGAATCACACACACCACATAGCATTGCTTTGCCAGGATCAAGCTCTTGCTTTAACCATGTTACTAATTTACTTGCTTCACTTTGGTCACTCAAAAACGAAAGACTGTATTAAACAATATTACAATGATAGATGATAACCATTTGAAATAATACGAGAACAAACCAGACTTTGACTTTCTATTTTGAGATTTACAATCACACAAAAAATAAACACTAAATTGGCTTATTCATGAACTATCATAACACTTTGAAATGCTCTCTTGATGACTCTGAAACCATCTTGAATAAATTGGTCTTTCACTCTTTGTAAACACGTTATAAAAAAAAACAAAACAAGAGAGTTGGGTTTTAACCTTATTTGATTTTTCTTAATATATATAATAAACATCTCTCTAGTGCTTGATGACATAAAGAGAATGTGTGACATCAGAAGATGATCGGAGACGAGACTGTCTAGTTTTCCTGGAAGAGACACAAAGACAAGTAAAGAAAGCAGCTCTCAGAACTCTTCTAAGTACTTCTCCTCTCCTTGGGACTAGACTAGCTTCTCTTTCACCCATTTCTTTCTCTTTCTTGCTCGGTTTATTCCGGTTTGGTTAGTTCTTTAGTAAGCTGATGATCTGACTGTAAGCTGGAACTGCCGACGCGAGTCTATATAGGTGAAGCGTTGGAGAGATAACAAGAAGACCGCGTGGACATTCTCAAGACGCGTTGTTGGCTCGTTCTTCATTTCATACAAATTCATTTATCATTTGTAAATTTATATCTGTTGCATATAAGTGAATAATATAGGTTTAGTTTTTTGAAAGTGTTACTGTTTAGAGTTTGAAGGGGTCCCAAAGAGTCGAGACTTTCTTTCTTTGGTACCAAGTTAACGCGTTTTCTACTTAGGTAACGACCGGGCTGGGTTATAGTTTTGTTATTATTGATTTTATTTTCCCTTATCCTAATTAACCCATAGCTTTCAAGTTTTTTTAAAACAAAATATATGAGATCCAATCCATAATGTAGAGATCAAACATCCAGGGCCAGCAAGCACAACCGTTTTTCAAAGACATCTCTAACCAATGATGTAGACACAAAGACACAATATCAAAACCATACACTTTGGGAAAGTTAAACGCCACATAGAAGATTAGAAATAAACAAAATTAATTGATACACTACGAAGGTAGAAACACAGTAATTTATCTCTGCCACAGGTTCTTATAAAATCAAAGATCTTGCAGTATTCATGAACATAAAACGATGCACATTGCGTATTAAATTATGAATTTACGTTTTGGATTGTATAATGAGCTACTATGATACTATGTTGAGATGTAATGATATCTTTGATGGGCTTTAAGTTTCGGCCCAACTATAAAAGATTTTTATCTTGATAAAAAGAATCTCTTCAACTTTCAAACTCTAGAATTTGAGTTTTCTTTTGTGTCAAGCAACGATGGATCATCACCCGCGAGATGTGAAGACGATCGATCACTCTTTAGGGATTCCGATCACCATGGATGCTCTCGAGAAGAAACTCTTCGCGGCTCAAGGGTCTCAGCTTCGTCTCTATCAACAGTACATGCCTTCGGTTTCAAGATTGAAGGAGAAAGATCAAGTCATCGACCTCGTTAGATCTGAAGCGAGTATGAACGCGCAGGCTCTGAAGAAATCCGTGGAAAAGAATCAGACGCTGAGAGGTGAGTACGATGATTTGGTGAATCAGTGCAAGGATCTGAGAAGAAAATGCTTCATTTATCAGTTAGATCTTGAAGCATCGATGCGTTCTCGGAACGAAGTAGAAGAAAGGGCCAGAGGCGCAGTATCTAGGGTTCAAGAACTAGATCAAGAACTGAAACACATGTCTTGCGTTGATAAGAGGCAAGAGTGTTTGGTTGATTCTGTTTTGGCGACGATCGTTAGCGAAGAGGAGACTAAGTTAGGGCGAATGTTAATGGAGGCGAGCATTGAAGATGGGTCACGTCAAGCTCTGTTGAGAAATTGGGATTAGCTGAAGCCGTCAGTGAGAAAGTCAGTGTCGTTGGTTTCAATGGTGACACATATGCAAAAGGAGAAAGAGCTTCTCATCTATAATGTGGACAGAGCAGAGCAAGAAGTTGAATTAGTGAGGGAGCAAAACAGAGAGCTGCGTAAAGAGAAACGCAAGTTATTGCATCAATGTAGAAGCCGTCGTTATTCTGCAGAGAAAAGCATCACTTCAAAGAAGAGAAAAGAGAAAGAGGCTTAGGAATGATGAGCAGGTGGATAATATCAGGTAGTGATGAACCATTTTGCAGTTTATCTTTATTCGAATCTGATTGAATGGAATGTTGTGAGAGACAAGTTCTGACTATGATCAATGCAAGTATATAGAATATGGGATTGAAACAGATGCAACTTGATAGTTTTTAATAGGGTCTGTATCAGTTTGGAAACACAGAACATACATATTATATATACATCACCAAAACGTTCGTGCTCCACACAACTAGTCAGCTAGAATTGGAAATGTTCTTTTTTTTTTTTATAAATAGTAAACATGTTATATCCACGACCCATATGTAACAAAAGATTATAGTAACTTTTTAAGGATAATATTCATTCAATAAACAGATGCAACTTGATAGTTTTTAAATGGGTCTGTCTCAGTTTGGAAACACAGAACATACATAGGCCAGGGCTCCGAATGGTGACTGCGGTTTGAGTGGTACGGGACAAGCGGTTCAACTGCGTTGCGGTTCTAACAATTATAAAAATGTATATATATATATTATATGTAGAAATTTTTGTTACCGGTAGCTGTGGTGCAAGGCGGGATGAACGTCAACATTCGGAGGCATAATATATATACATCACCAAATCATGTTATATACACGATCCATATGTAACAAAAGATTATAGTAAGAATAATAAATGTATAGTCTCCTCTTCCATCGTAATCTTTTTTAATCAAATAATCTGATCTCATTGCCTTTTAAAAAATTTGGTAATGAAAAAATGTCAAAGAAAGACTTTATGATTTTTGTCTTCTTCTCAAATGGCTTTCCTTATCCTTTATGTTCCTTCACAGACCAAACATAAAAAATAGTCTGAAAGAAGCCTTTTAGGATTATTTATTTTAGAAGAAGATAAAATGCATTTTTTTTTAATTAGAAAATGTCTCAATTTTAGGGTTCTTTTCTGTTCCACTCAAAAATGAAAGCCCTTTCCCTTTCTTCAGATCTCTTTTCTTTTCCTTCTTTCTTCTTACCATATCTCTCTCTCCGCTCTCTTCAATCTCTTTCCCAAATCTCTCTCTCCTCTCTCTCTCCAGAAGGGAAAAAAAATTCCCTTAAAGAAACCCGGCTTGTTTGTTTAACCAAATCTCTCATGTAAGTTTTCTCACTCCTAATCCATTTCCATCTATCATCTCTCTCTTTCTCTTTTGAATTTACAATGGGACCTTTCTGTGTACTGTTGCCTCTCTCTTTTTCCTTATATATATAGTTTCATTAGATCATGTCTGTTGAAATACTCAGTTCATGTCTTGTTTCCTTAGATCTAGCTCTGGACTCTCCAGATCTATAATCTTTGTATATGCATGTTGGTCCGACAAGATCTAGATGCTATTGTCTAAAAACTCTAATTGAATATAAGAAATGTTTGTTTTGCTAATTGTTGTGGAGCTTTCCGACACACGAACAGGAAAATTTAGAAACATTTGGATCTGAATCTCTAATTTTTATATGAATTTTATGGACATTTTTTTTGTAGATCTTTACAATGGATGATGATGGGTTTCGCAATTGGGGTTACTACGAACCAGCAGCCGCGACATCATTCAAAGGTAATCTCGGTTTACAGCTTATGCCAACCATTGATCGGAACACTAAACCGTTTCTACCCGGTCGAGATCCTAATCTAATGATTGGGCAAACCGGTTCATACCACCACCACCCTGAACCTCACATGAGCTACAATTGGATTAACCAACACAAGGACAAGTTCTTCAACATGTTACCTGTGACAACCACTCCTAATTACGGAAATGTCCTTCCCCAAACTTCCTCATCCCCATCCACGCACATGACTCTCCACCATCATGAGGAACAACACCCGGTTAAATGCGAACCGGATATTGTCGAGCCTAAGAAGAGAAAGCCTAATTCAAAAGCGACAACAAGGCGAAGAAGCCTCGTAAACCAAAGGAGCAGAACGATAACAACATCTTACGAATCAAACCAGCTAAGAAAAGCTTTGACTTGGTTATTAACGGAGTGAATATGGATATTTCCGGTTTACATGTACCGGTTTGCACTTGCACTGGAGCTCCTCAGCAATGTTACCGTTGGGGTTGTGGAGGTTGGCAATCCGCGTGTTGCACGACGAACATATCGATGCATCCGTTGCCGATGAGTACTAAGCGACGTGGAGCGAGGATCTCCGGGAGGAAGATGAGTCAAGGCGCGTTTAAGAAGGTTCTTGAGAAACTTGCTTCTGATGGGTTTAACTTTGGGAACCCTATTGATCTTAAGAGCCATTGGGCAAGACATGGGACTAACAAGTTCGTTACCATC